>DWLS01000576.1:0-28690 GCA_018246255.1 Pachliopta kotzebuea
GCTACTTTCAAACTTCCTCTGATATAATTGTTTCGTATCTTATCACTTCTTGTCACTCCACACATCCATCTCAACATTCGCATATCCATCGCATGTACTCTCTTTTCATCCATCTCATTTGAAAAATTATTACGTAATTAATATTTATGTTAACAATTGTAATATTGACGACGAGATCACGAATTTAAGTTATTACTTCCAGTAACTTTGATAGCGACTAGATTCTTCCGTGTGTACGCGATAAAAAGTAAGTACATCAGGTATCATAAAATCAGAGTAACTTACATATGTTTATTGAAGACTCGGAATTGTTAACAAATATTCTTTCACGTTTACATCCGACGCCGACCACCGTGAGGTGTGTGCGACTTGAAAATCGAGCAAAATGGGGAGTTCGTTTTAATAAATTGATTTTGAAAATGTTTGCCGTAGGTTGGGCCAGAGGTATTTAAAGAACAATTAGTCGGCTGCCTCCCAGCCCTCAGGGTAAATATTTGCCTATTTCCGCCAACCCTCTTTTAGGCCAGTGCCGCCCTGGGCGTCCGTTCGAACAGTTTATGGTTGAATGTTTGCCCACTCTCCCTTATATACTTACCCATAGATAAACTTCCCCTCGTGACAGCTCCAACAATTATACTTTAGTATAAGATATACGAGTAAATAAATGAAACCATATTAAAAGTTTTCATCTTTGTATATTTTTCTGTACAATATATATATGTAACAGGTTGTGAAAGATAACCAAGTATATACATTGATAATCACTAACAAGTACATTAAATTTCAATCAGACATTTTTAATGAATTTAACATTTGTTCTGATTTCAGTGGTTTATTTTAAAGTCGTTATATTTAATTAATTTGAAATTTTGTTCAAATTAGATTAACAATACGAATATGTATCTGAAATTATTAGTAGAAATTAATAACTCCATTTAATTTGTAAAGTAGGAAATTAAATTTATCATGTGGTAACTAAACCTGCTATTTATGCTTTAACTTATAAATTAATACAAGCAAAAAATAAAGTCATGGGAATATATCCAATATGTTTGTTTGCACTAAAACACTAGCTACTAAGAAGCAAGCAATATTTTGATGATGCTTTATTGCAGATTAAGCGACGAACGATGTTGTGAGTTCCATGTAAATAACGAGTCATATATAGTTATAATTTTGAAATGACACTTGACGACATAAATAAAAAATATGAATGATATATTACTGCTCAAAATATTTTTATAATGAAGTATAAAATATCCATAAATCAATAATCTTATAGAAACACATCGCGCGGTTTATTAAAAGAAAATCATACGCCATCATAATATTATTAAAGAATATTAGCTGATAAAAAATTTGGTGAGGATCTTGTGACTAAAAACATCAACAAAAACGACTTGCCTTTAGTATATCGCGTATACTTTCGTGCTACACAGACTAATGTGAAAATTACTATGATATTCTTTAAATTTCTACAGGGAGAGGCACACTGACATGATCTGGAAACAAAATCTCTTTTAAAATAGTATAGCTAAGGGCAAATGTAATCGAGACTAAACATTTTAAACATTAAGAAATAAGTGTAGTGTTACGCTTTTCGACGACTTTTCTTTGATTGATGTAAAAAAAAAATAGGAAGACCTGCACCGCTGGGCGGCCCACCGCTGAGCTCGTCGCTGGCGGTCCCGTCCATACTTACAAAATTACCGGAATGTAATTAAATGTAGATAACTCGCGCTTTATAGACGGCTGTGCGCGCCTCTGTGTTTGTTTAGTTTGTTATAGACGGTGTTTTTACGCAATCTGGAAGTCGTAAATCGTGTACAACAAATTATGTCGTTTACTCAAATGAAGATACCTACAACTTGTCGACGTTTCTCTTTCTGTTTGTACTATATACGATGGAATAGTTTTCACAACAGTTTTCAGTCTCGAGGATCTACCTCAAGATAATATATCACGTTTTTATCACGATAACAAGGCGAAGTTAAGGAGAAAAATAAGAAATGTTTTACCACTTTTAAGTATAGATAAGAAGAGAGAGATAAATTTTCAAAAGAAATTACTTCAGAATAATATGATATAACCTTTTTATTCATCAAACATCCATAATGAAAATGACACCGTATTTAATAACTAATAACAGTATTATGAAGGTCACAACATTCAGTTATACATGTTAATGCATATGAAATACCAGATAAGTACAATTTCAGAAAATAAAATGAACTCCTAATTTTTAAAAACAATTCTGTCAAATGTTTCGTTTGATACAATTCAAATGTCTATTTTTAATAGAATTTTATTAGATACTACATCTAGTGAATCCTGTGCTATATAATCCGTACAAAGTGAAAGTAGTTGTTAATAATTAACCTCAAATCAACACTTAAACGAAATTGGTTATGAAATTACTTACTAACCACAGTTCAAAACATCTTGATGAATATTGCCCATAAAATAGGGCTTACTGCGACCACTGTTAGGCGGCATGGGATCCATAACAAGCGCGCTTAACGAGTTCTAAATAACCACCGCACCCACTAATAAAAATGGTATTTCGATAATATACAATACACAAATATTTAAAAAGACGAAATTATCTAAAAATTATTCACTCAAAAATTTGATTTTTTTTAATTCGATCATCATATAATAATCTAATACCTAACCCATGTAATGGGTAACCTTGCATTGTCATACAATAAAAAAAAATGTTATTGCTCAAAAATGAGTAGTAAACATCAGTCAAGATAAATATTAAATTCTCAATTATTAATAGGTAATTAATTGTAATGTAACTATTTTTTCTATTTGTTTCTCTAAATATTTTGATCAATGAAATAATTTCACTTTCGTTGTAAAATTTTATCTCTGCCTTGATCCGTTTGCAAAACAATGTTATCGTCATAGTCAAATATAAATAAATGTATTCGGGAAAATTAATTACAGTGCAATACGGAGAACTAAGCTCGAAATGCGCAACAATTGTCAGATTGAGATGAGGCCCGCATGTAGAATTGAATCCACAGCCGCGGGTAATGTGGCGAATAATCCACCTCGCGCGCCACTGTAGCCCGCGGCCAACAATACTCAGCTCACTATAATCTGCAAAAACTAACAATGCAGCCCCAACAAACATACATTTGCAGCCAGCAAACTCCCAAATTGTACTACATACATCTACAAAACATTGTTCGTTACCGCAGACAGCTTTTGGAGGTTTCCGTTTTTTCTAAAGAAGCAACAATGAGATATTTTTACAGTAGATTTAATGCAATTTTACAACAATAAAGTAACTATTTTAAACTATTGTTGGTGGTCTTCTCTTCTATCAGGTAGAGAGTAACAACCATTGTATCAAGACACCCCGAACATTGCGTCTAATGTTTAGTTCACAGATACATTAAATTGGTCGTTTTAGTAACAATTTGTTGGTAAAAAAGATGTGCCGAAACGAATCATTGCTTTTATATATTTTTTAAAATGTTTTGTCAAACTACTTTTGTAAGAAACATGAAAAGATCATCAAAATCAAATAATACAATTCTGACGAATGTGTGAAATTGACATACATCGATAGGGGTATTAGTTAATTTTGCTGACAAATAGAACAACAGATTTATATTACTTTAATAATTTTAACTAACTCTTATACCCAAATAATAGAGATCAGTGCATGAAATTATTGTAATGATAAAAATTTATGACAGTGTAATCAATAAGATAAAATATTAGAATTTACTCAACATTTGTTCTGACTCATAAAATTGTATTTCACTTTTCGCAACGGAAAAACAGAAGCACGGTCTTAATCTTAGGATTGATAACATTGTCATAAATTTAAAAGCTAAACTACGGAAATGGCCTCGACCATCCGATAGTTAATCCCCACGGACTGCCAGTGGGACTTTAAAAAAATCGCAAAAAAAATTAAAATTGACACGTAATTTTGACACCATTCATCCCGTTCGGCCCGGATAAGGATTTTTTATCTCAACTTATGGCCGTAAGTGTAACCTTCCATAAGCCACCTTATTTCCACAACATAACGTTCCTTATTCGATACCTTTGTAGGGGATCTATACGGGAGGTGCATTTGCAGTGCAAGCTTTTTCTCAGCAATATTTCTTAATGAATCCCTAAGGCCACCATTCATGTTATTCGCTGAGTAAATAATACCTTCGTCAAAATATTTAAATTTACATAAATCTGAGTTCGGTGTGAACGATTTCTTAATTTTACTTATATATGAAGTTAAATAAGTTCGTTAAGTGATTGTACAATATTCATTACGTTTCGTTTATATAACGATCATTAGTTTGGTGACCTTAAATATTTCATGATCTAGTCTTACATGACAAATACATTAGAACACAAAAATCGTGCAATATTACTAAAAAGGTCCTGACCTCTCCAGTTTCATGTATGATGAAATTATTTTATCTTAATTTATTTTAAAAATTATTCTAAAATTGTCGATTCCAAAATCCGCAACCAAAATTGATACTTTATCCATTTGAAAAGATTATTTAAATGTTTTCATCTGTTGGCCTAAAATTACTAAGTGGGCTGTATATGATTACGCGAAAATGTTTTAATTATTATTTAATCGTGGCAATTAATAACACAAATCTTTAAAATTATAGTCACGAGTCGATTGTAGTGTAGTTATTAACATTAAACTTGATTGGAGTAAAATTAGAGAATATTATTAATATCTGAACTGTGCTTTCTTTTGTTATATATTGTATTCACCCTTAACAAAATAAATTCATCTTCAATAGAAAACGTCCCTCGGCTGATGGTCAAGATGATAGAAGATCTTAAACGATACATATTAGAAAAAACTTCTTTAATATTTACATATTTCTTTTAATACGTTATCGCCAAATATTTTTTAATACTGGATGTTCAAAAACAGGAACTCAATTAATGATCATTCCAAAAAGATTATACGTATCAGTTCTACAAATATGAGTTGTTTTTGGTGCAATGGTTACAGTCAGCGTGTGCGGTAGATCACGGTTTATCTATTAGCGATTCACTGGTGTACAATGCGAGGATTAGAGCAGGTTTGTTTGGTTCGTCTCTATTGTCCCCATTCGGGTTCGTTGATGTACTTGCGAGGTTCAAAATTCGCGCACTGGCGGCGTTGTGTTATCGCGCCTGCACACATCCCCCAACCAACCCTATAACCACATTGTATGCGATGTGGTTTAATTTGCAACAAGAGCGGATCAACATATTCAATATCTCACTCCTTTAAATAACAATTTGTCCCCCGCCATAGCCTTTTCATTAAACTCTACCATTTGAATACGAATTGTTCAAATTTAAAACTTTCTATTACGCAATACTTAGTAAATCAAAATATACGTAAATACTACTAATAAGGATAACTTACATAAATTCGTTATTTCATAATTCTTCTTCGCGGTAAGATTGATATGATATTTAAAGATAATGTTGATTCATACGTTACCGGATATCCGTATGGCATTGACGTTGCCAAATCAACCGAAATATCTCGAAAGGAAACTGGTAATAGATCGATTTGTGCGACAGCGCTCATCAATCCATCGTCCCCCGCTCTGATCAAACGGTTATCTCGAATCAGCGGACCAATCTGACCGCACCTGACTCAATAACATTTCTTTTTATGCACACTCAAAGACTCTTTACCATGAAATCCGGTATAGAAACGACCGCACATTTTCTTCTAAATCAATTTTATTAAATCATTCGTTTTACAGATGACAAACAGATAGTTTTAACCAAAAAGATATAATGATTGGCAGAAGCTGTATCAATATCACTATTAATATTCATTATAATTTTTTTTTATTATTACATTGATAAAAATTGGGATAAATTAAAACGAAACTGCACAAAAATATTAAACCGGCTTTCCTAAGGCAGTCCAACTTCTTCCATTTGATGACGAATGGTAGATGACTTTTAAATTATCTTCCGACCACAACAGCTGTTTAAAAGAAATAAATATTAAAGACTTATCTATGCACTAAAACTACATTTAATGTAAAAATTAGAGCTAAGTATAATTTTTGCATTAATATAATTAATATTATAAGATGAATAATAAGAAAAATATGAATCAGTCTAAAAAATACGAACATAGAAATTTCAATCAAATATACATATTTTAAAAAGTGTTTTGTTCACGTTATATAACTTAAATAGTTATAGTATAAAATTCAGAATGTCCAAAACACATCATAACCTTTTAGGTAATGTTTAAAAATCTATTTATTTCCTTACGGTAGTAGCAGTGTTGCCGTTTGTAAGAGGAAGCGCGAGCGGTTAGCAGTGACATCTTCAATCTTCCACCGCGGCTTTATGATACACTTCAAAGCGACGCGATTAATTGACCAATCCCAAGGAGAAAAAAAAGGTTTGACACCCAAAGTGTAACATCTTCATGGGCTAGCTGACATCATTGCGCTCAATTTAACGCGGCACATGCATTCGTTTACGTCGGCAAACGTGATGCTACATTTTTGTCAGTGGGTAAATGGAGACTTGTTTTACACGAGCAAATTAATTAACATGAGCGAAATATTTCAAGTATTATATTTAACATCTAATAATTATTAAGTCTAATTTAGCCTGTATGTATTTTCGCTTTAGTGACAAAAAATATATTTACAAACATGGGAAATTGGAAAGATTTTTAACTAAGCATTGATGACCTTATTGCATTGAATATTAATATTACAATCTAAATTGATCCACCGACAAACACGCATTTTCATTTTCTTTTTCCTTTTTTGTTTTTAATATAATGTACCACTATCACCGTTAACTGTTTAAAAAAATCCATTTCAACGTTTTAATGTAAATAAATTAATAATAATTGAGAATTCGTAACAAAAGAGTAGTTTTTAACTTATTCTCTTACACTTGACGTATCTCCTGATAGATTGAATAGATGCGCCGCCGCCGGCTCAAAAAGTAAACAGCTGCAATTTGGATTTAGTCTCCGCGCCTAATTTCGGTTGGTAGACTTATTTTAACATTAAATATACACACACCAATATCCCCTGGATAAACACATCGCCCCTTATCCAGTCGCAAATGGTAAGAAGGTCGTATATACTATGCAGAATTAAGCCAAAGTGCATCATAAACAGTAACAGTACGAGTTACTTGACTGTAATACTTTGTTTAGAATAGGATTTCCATCGTACTACCGCATAACAATTTGATATCGAATTCTGTTTTGAAAGTATTTAGACGGTATATTGTTAAAAATGTATATTTTCTGCAACTATTACAGATTTGTTAATATTGTATCATTCAGTACACATTATATATTAATAAGTATTACGCCTGGGTTATCGTGAAAAAATCCATGTACCGATTAAATTGATATTAGATTGTTAAATAGGTTAAATATCACTTCGACCGAACTGCAGTTATAAAAATTAAAGCGGAAAATTTAAAATTTTTTACCATTTTTATGCAGAAAGAAATCAGGTTTCGCTTCTGTAATGTAACTTTGATAATTTAACAATCAAAATTATTACCAATCATTTATTATATTTTATCTAATAAATTTGTTTATAATATTGGTTGAGTATTGTTAATAGAATCCTGCAGTAGGCAGTGTGACAGCGAATTTTAGTTAAAGTCTGCAGTAACCACAGAAAGGATTGCAATGTGGCGAACACATGGACGTAATCCATCGTTAACCAAAATGTTTATCTTTTAACGAGCCCTTCCTTATAACACTTTGTTACATAGATACAGATTATGGCCGTAAGAAGTAGACTATTTTAACGGAAATAAATATAACTGTTAAAGATAACTTCTTATACATAATATATTTAACCTCTTATAATTATAAACTCAAAATGTATGTATTAAAATACCATAACCGATAATAAGAGAGCGAATCGACTACCGAGGCTCTAGCTCCCCACCAACCTACATTAGGCGAGCGTGGTAAAACATGGCTCAAATCCCCCTCTACAGGGGGAGGCTTATGTCTAGCAGTGCACGTCTATCGGCTGATGATGATGATAAAAAGATAATAAGGAAAACCTAAAAAATATATTACAGAGAGCACGAAGTCATAGACATGCAAAAAATTTATTTATATATGTGTGTCAGTAGGCGGGCTGAGGAAACTCATATCTACCTGCGAGGCGTACGCAGAGTCACATGGCTTAAAATACAATACCACAAAAAGTGAGGTACTAGTCTTCAAAATTAAAAAATAACTAACTAGGCATGTGTTATCTGTGTGTCTTAATGGTACCCTATAAAGAGAGTACTATAAAAAGAGTTGAGAGGGAGCGCAGGGCGCTGGCGGTGCGGGACAACATGCTCGCCCGCAGATTCACGTGATGTACTGCAGACGTCAAAGTGACGCTATTCAGGACGTTCTACCAGTCTTTCTACTCGAGCAGTCTGTGAGCGAGCTATTCGCGTTGTGCCTTCAGTGCTCTGCGCATGCAACATAACAACTTGGGGATGCTGTTGGGGCTGCCCAGGCGCTGCAGCGCGTCGGAATTGTTTGCGGAGGCGCGTACAGATGGCTTTAACGCCATCATGCTCAAAAAGCAGTTTTCATGGTGCAGCGTCTTCAAAGTAGTACCAACAGCATCTTGATGATGATAGCTGCTAGACCTGATTGCTTAATTAAAAAACACTACGGGAAACTTCTTATAGGGAGATCGTGAGGAAATCTATTGGAGAGGCCTACGTTCAGCAGTGGACTGCAATAGGCTGAGATGATGAGGAGTATTGTTCTTGATCGTATGCGACAATTCTCCTCAAAATTTCCTTGATATATGATAAGTTTAAATTTTGTAATTAACTAACATAACTTAATAAATAAGACGTATACTGTTACTAACCCTTAGTAACCCAACATGGACTCGTCCGAATTAAAAATTTATTTATTTATTTATTACCACTTCAAACTGGCAGTGCCAATGTTAACCTGTGGATATTCTTAGAAATATAATTGTTTTCCCAATATAATGATAAACCAAATAAATTCAATTTTCTTTACCTTATTGACAAAATAGTACTGATATCCTACAAATCTTCAGCTATCTGCCAGAAAAAGTCCAGCAACAATCAGACCATCTGATACTACCAGGAATAAAAAGATATTAAACAATCCTTTTTTTGCTTTTAAGGTAAAGGTCGCGGATTCTTTTGGACAGAGAAAAATAATAGGTTTACCGATATTACAAGCAGAAGTACACTTAATTATATACACGAATACAATTACGGTTTCTGTCACATAATATATGATCATAACTACTTAACTATTCATTGGTTTTTTTATAAATAAAGTAATTAAATGTTATAACCAATTACGTAATAACATATAAACAATAGTAAAATTTATAGCAATTATTCTAATATTGATAGCGATAATGGCAGTTTCTGAGTTTGTTAAATAAATTGAATTTAGATTGAAACAGCACAGATAAGTCACTTTCGCGATCCAGTATAAATGCATTTATTTACATTTGTTTCTCGATAAACATACTTTTATTTATCTACTATATTTTGATAAATACAAACTTCAATCTGAAAAATCTGAAACCTCTAGATGATATCAAGATAGACATTTATATTCTACATTGCTTAGATATATACAAGTAACCGAAGCGTTTGTGTTAAAGTAATAGTGAGTAATTTAACTGCCTCCATGGTGTAATAGCTAACCGATTATCTAGTTACATAGTTCAATTTCGAGGCAACATATTCTATGCTTTGGTAAGATTTAGGTTTTGAAACTTGATTAGCTACCGTTCTCATTATATTATGTGTGCTAATACCATTACAGCATTACTGTTACCAACTATCAAATAAGGGCCAGAATGTTCTAGGCAGTAACTGTTTACAACTTTGTATCTGACAATAATTTTTGATCACTTCTTAGTACAATTTATTAGAAATTGCTGTAAATAGTACCAAATTTATGAAATATTTCTGAAAGAAATTCGTTAAATGTATGTAGATTGTGATCTTGATATTTAAACTAACTTTAAGAAATAACGAATATTTAGGACAGGTAAAAAAATAGGGTCGGTTAATTTAAGGATAACATTCATGACAATAGTTGTGATCAATGACAATACCTACATGTTTGAGTCCAGTGGAATTGGAGTGAGGTATGGGAATATGAATGAAGGGCGTGCTCAAATTGAAACCGCAACGATTATCTTCCCTACAATCTGATGAGCAAACATCGATGACTGTTCCCCCTCTATTTCTTCACCACGTAGGTGTTGAGGTGGCCCACACAGAATTCAATAGGTCCCTTCACAAAGCGCTTCACTTGTCGCCTACCAAGTCTGTTCAGTTTTGACAACTCGTCATGTTTTTATTAACGCCCGCTGTCATTCCTCCATAGCAATTTCACAGCGGACGCACTGACCAATTGCCAACAATGGAACATACTTCTAATACCCATTGTGCTTGTTACGAATTTACAAGTCAATGTTATTGCGATGAGTCTCATAATGGGGATTAAGAATTATTTGTCCAAATGACTTTAAAGTTCCGGTTACAGAAAGTCGAAATGACCTGGAGTGTTCACGTGATTCATAATAATTAAATATAATATAATATAATCATATTTAAATAATATATTCTTATTACCATTTAGAAGTAGTTAAGATGAAAATTACTTCACCACATTGGGTACGTCACCTTGAGACCAAAGATGTAAAGTAGAAGAAGTAATTTCACTAGTTCCAGTTCAACCGGAACACAATAAAGTTAATTCACTTGTAATTTGGGGGCAGATATAAGATCTGCTTTCATGTACTACCTGTAATCACCTACAAAGATCGTTGTTTTAACATTTATTTCATCATCATCATCAGCCTATAGATTGCACTGCTGGATATGGGCCTATTCCAATAACAACAGGATTTTAATATTTATTTATTTAACTAAACATTTATATTATTAGAATTTTGAATAACAATTCATAAACAAAATCCCATTTGCATATAGTCAATCTGTCGCGATAATAGCTTGGCTGTGCTCCATGATATACATAAATAATAACTTATCCCAGGAATTTTGAGAATGCGTCACTTATTTTCAAGTTGAGGTTAAATTTTAGTATATTATTGTTGAAAAAAATATAAAATTAGGCTAGTAATATTTACATTGATTCTTGATTATTGTGTAAAGGCTAAAAATTTTCACATACATTTTAGTAAAATATAGAGAATCTAGTAAATAGTTCAATAATTTATATTCATTTAAGAAACAAAGATATTCTCCCTAAAGCTCTTAACTCGAAATTTTAATATTAAATGTTTGCACAGCCGATGGTGCGATGACTAAACGTTTCGTGACAGTTTTTGATCTACAAAACGGCCAATAAAAATTCTTTGTGTTAAACCTTATGAAAATAAAAAAAATATGTTTATTCAAGTATCCCTCGATCAGGTATTGTTATTAAACTACCAGGTATTATCGCCCTTACTATCATGAATTAAGATTCAAAATGTATCCATTAAATATTACTGTGGCATCTTACAAAATGTTTCATTATGAATATAGGCTGCAATATTTCGATAGACCTCCGGAGAAGCACTTCTATATAATAATGTAAAGCGATTACAATTAATTTATACCGTATACTTTTCAAAAAAAAATATCTTATGTAATTACGGATTACTGACGAATAATTGCGAACATAAGAGGCTGATAACTTTTATATAAAAGTTACGTCTTACAATGTAAAATAATTATTAACGAAAATCCCGTCTAAAGCAGACTAGACGTTTCTGATACAGCCAGAGCACATAACTATTTTCCTGACAGCTTCAAAAAACTTACAACCAGACAATTTAATATTATTTCTGTAAATTATGATTCTGGAATGATTTTGCTAGATCAGAGCGAAACTAACCAGAGTTTTCTTTATGTCGATGATGATATATACAGCCAAAAAAGAAATTTTGATCATTATTGCTGGTACTAAAATCTAATCGTTTTGTTTGAATGTGTACAACATTTACAATAGTATTCCATAAGGGATTTTTTTCTTTTAAATGTAATAAATTATCACAGACAATAAACTACATATAGCTATGTCATAATACATTCAATTTCAGAGGGTCGTTAAAATAACGACCTCCGGGTCCGCGCATGCGCCTCAAATATAGCTTTATCGACCGAATGTCCAATTCTCGACCCTTGTTTCTTAAGCTAGTTTATCTATATAAATATATATATTCCATATATAATAAATTTGACACAAATACAACTTTATATTGCACTCATTACTTATTCGCAGCTTAACTAAAATTTTGTAAACAAGCAAAATTATTGTTATACGGGCAGGCAAATTTTTTTGTTTCTAATTGTAATTTTGATACCTAACACATAATAACAGAAATTATCAACATAAAAACGACGAAGCGATTCTTGGAAGAAAACATCTTCAATTAATATACTACTATTTTGGACATTATTGCCGATAATAATAATACAATATTTGATCGCTTTGTTAAAATCTTTACAAATTATTACTTGTTTAAGTATAATACAAAATATAATCTGTCTTCTATCGTTAAACGTTATAGAAACTCGAGTGGAGTAGAAGCACGAGAAACTTGTCCAACAATTTCCATGAAATTTACTTTACTTTGTGCTTTTGTTATCGTCAATTTCTCCAAGCCGCTGCTAAATTGAATTCTACGTAATTGTACAAGCGTCGAATGTGATTTTCTGTTACAAATATTTAGTGAAAATTCTTGGTATGTTTTCGATTAAAATATATTATAGGTATAAAATATATTTACGATAAATGTATACCTGTGTCGTTGTACATAACGTGAAACCAATATGGCGATGGCACGATGCTAACAGAGCGGAGCAATACAGGGTTTAATAAAATAACATTGGCAGCCGGCCTACCGTCGAACATGCATTGTCATGGACGGAATTCGATCGACCACTCGCCTCGCCCATGGACGGACAATTAAAGAGTAAATGTAAAGTAAATACTCGACATTTATTGTCGATTTAATCTGTGACATCTCAGTGACAGAAGGAAAAGGCAGGTTCAGTAAATCAGCCACCGTCAACGACCCTGCAATAAAGTTGATAAATGAACGCATTTCCTATGTTATTCCTTTATTTATCTAATTAATAATTTTCAGGGTTACCTTTTACCCTTCAGCTATTATATTACTTTTCGTATCATAGCCTTCCTTCCCACTTTCAAGTTTTCCTCTTCTCATTTCTAAGTTATTTACTTGTGTCTTTATATTTTTTAATTTAATTTTTAACTCGCTTATTCCGAGTTTTGGATCCGATGAAGTTGTAAATATAGTCAATATGACTATTATAGCAATCTTATTTATTCCGACTACTTATAAAAAAGGTGAAAATAATTTGATAAAATACCTTATAGTACTTCATCTACGCATATTAACTTTTTATATTTGTATTTATTAAAAATTATAATCTATGTCAAATTCTCTTTGTTTCTTACGTTAAGGAATACAATATATCATATTTAATGTATTCCAGGCAGTATTACTGAACATAATTAGATATCGATCTATCTCTAAGTAGATTCCTTGCGGCAGTAAAATGGAAGTTGAACGATGACCTCGGGCCCCTTCTCTTCAGAATATCAATAATACGATATTAAACGTCCGGGAAAGTTCTGAAAGGCTCCGTTAAGATTATACTGTAGTCTTCACAAGAGGATTAATTTGTTCAATGAAATTTAATATTGAGGAAATATGAGTTTTTGTAGAAAAACCTTTTAAAGATTTCTATTATTTTGTGAAATCTTTCATTCTCTTTTTTACAGGTAATAAATCTTGATTATGACGATGTTTACTTTTTTTTAACGTATGTATAGGTTAATGCCTGACCACGATCCCACCTGGTGTTAAGTAAAGATGTGGTCGATGATGGTAAAGCGCATTAACCTAGCAAATGCCTATTCACTCTTTTCTTGAAGATGCTCACATCGTAATTGTACTTTTCTGTGTCAGATAAATAGTGAATGATTTGGATGACACTAATATGAAAAGTATTTTGTATTTTATTATACATGCCAGCAAATAAAGACTAATGAAAATTTTACTCAAACAGAACATAAGCGAGTTTTTCTCTTGTTCAGTGGATAAACGCGCGCGACCAAGGCAGCTCTTTTGATAGAGATTTGATGTCCTTATCACAGGAGGCTGCACACCTCACAGATGTACGGCACATAAGCATATGTCCCATTGTTTAACGATCGCTGTGAATTCGTCGTAACCGAAAAAAAAAAATTCCAGCTCCACGCCGCCGCCCTGCGCCCATATGGCTTACAATAACAAATTCTTAACCAAAAGTAAACTAATGTATCCCCGCGTTCCGTTTTTAGTGAGTCCGCCTGTACGGAGGGCAGGCGAAAATGGCATTAAGCTGTTTGAGTGCTTTTGTTTCCTTCAGCCTTGAAGAGCTTGAACTGAGTTTGCTTAAAACAAATAAATTTACGAAACGGGCGAACACGAGCGTACACTGACACTAGGTTTTAAAACGGTTAACCCTTTAATACCAAATTAAGGTCAAGTGCGAAATATTATATATTTTTTTTCATTAGCTAGATTTTATATAAAGATAATCTTTAAAAAGGTTACAAAAAATAAAATTCACGTAAATACCTTTGAAAATGTATACTATGAAACATAATTAAAAACTATACAACATTTATTCTTTGAAAATACTTTAATGAATCCATGTTTGAAGTAAAGTTTAATACAAAAACTTAATCTACATAAACCAATATTTTTTCAAGATCGTTGCTTTTAAACAGCTTTGTTTGTTCTGTAATTTCATGTAATGAAATCTCTAGTACACTTGAAAATTCATAAGTATAATGATTTATTGCCTTATAAATAGGAATCCTGGTGAATAATAAGATGAGAATTTAGAAGAAGAGAGTTTTCATTTTTTCTATACTATAAAATGGAAGAATTGACCTGACTACTCAATTAACACTATCATATTTTCATCATTATAATATAACATTTAACTATATTCTACAGAGAGCTCTATACTTTGACTTAAAATTTAAATTTGAGGAAAAAGTTTACATACGGATATCCCAGAGGAAAGTATCAAAAATAACCAAATCTAAAATTTTATTATAACAGAATTTATATTCTCTTTTATTGCATAAGAGATTGTTGCGATATAAAAGTAATCTAATAAAATTTTGCGAACATAAAATCATAACGTCGAATAATGTAACAAATACATAAAAATACTCAAAAACAGTTTATATCTTAATAGTAACAGCAAGTTCAGACATTGAATTTCTCTACAAATTGTGTCTACCTCGATATGTAAGCTCCTGTCGGTAAATTGAAAGTCATGCCGGAAGTTACGAATTAATGTATTCACGGTGAAGGGGGAGGGGAGAGGCTTAAAGGGGCGGTTTGTCCTGCCTTCCCCCTGCCACTTTGTTACAACCCCTATTCCTCTCACCACGACTCCTCGATCCAACAAAGGGGAGTGAAGGTGACTTACCTATGTACCCAATGTTACATATAACAAATTAATTCCCATAGTTATGTGCATAATTCGAGCACTGTATTATTGTTAATTCGGACCGATTACATCGGTTATTTAGAGTGAATTTGTTATTTAGGCAAACAGGTATTGAAATACTTAATTATATATTAATAAATGGACAAAACACAAAGTAAATTCAATTGCAACAAAACTATTATATTGGAAACCTATACTTTGTGATCAGGAACAGACAGAACTGCAGCATTTAGAACTCTGCACTTTTCATACAACTGTAAAAATCTTATATACTTATACTTTAATACGAGTCATAATTTTATTTATCATCATATGCAAATACATATTTTTATATTAATATAAATATACTATTTGCTTTTATACCTTCGGCTATTAAAAGCGACTAAAAGGTTAACAATACTTTTTTTAATTACATCTAAATTTGCTGATAATATCAACACAAATCATTATAGTGATTTCTATTAGGCCTATAACTTTAGCCTATTATTAGTAGAGGATGTAAGTGATAGATAAATAATATGTTTATTAACATTACAAAGTGCCTCGTGATTGAAATTAAAACCTTTTTTTTTCATTAGAGATGGCCGTAAATATTAAAATTAACTAGTTTTTAATGTTTTGTGCACATTAAAATTGGTTTTGTGTATCCGTTAACACCGTTGTTATTTGTTTAACAATGCGGGTGTTTGTGCATCTTTATTTATCTAAAATCAATAAACATACGCTGTATGGATTAACTAATATTTATAAGTGAAAAATATACATACAGTTTGATAATTTTCTGCATTATTAAGCATCTAATATTCCGGTTTGTGGACCGTTTATTACAAAAGTGACCAACTACATTTTCTCATGGTTTGAAAAAAATAAAATAATGAAGTAGGAGTCTGGTTTTTATCTATAGGTTAAATATGTTTTTCTGTTAGAGATAATACTTCTAGGCGAATTTTACTAAACTAATTTACACTAACGGGCTGTTGTAGTTAGACTACTTCCAAAATAAACGGTTCACGTGTCGTAAAAATTCATAGAAGATAATAAAAAGCAATTTTTATGATAACATCAAAGTTTAGCTTATTAAAATACTAAACCATTTGGATCGTTCAAAAATAATGATTTAAAATTCATAAATTCAGACGGCGCTTACTTATCACTGTAAAGAGGAAGCCGTGAAGCAAATGGATGCAAACGGAGCGCGTGCTCGCCGCCTGCCCGCTATCAGACTCAAACACCGACCCCCAACATTTACATTTTAATTGAAGCCCCGGGGACTGTACCGGATAATTTTCAAATGGATTAATTGTGTTCGCGTTGACAGGGAACTTGAGGCGACGCTCAACTTATTTAAACATATTATCCCACGCTTAAAATGCTTTTTACCAATAATAATGAACATCGGAGTATTCGCATAAACAGACAATATATAACACAATTTTCTAATACGGAACGTATTTTGTGGAATACTTTACAAGAAACCTATGTCCATCAGTGGACGTCTATCGGTTGAAATCATGATGATGATACATGAAATGATGAATTTCATATTTTTAAACGAAAATTAAAAACATTTTCACTCTAAAAACAAACTTTAATTGAATCGTGATCTGAAACTTTTATAATTGTTACGAAATAGAAAAAACCTTCAAATATGCAATGTACTAAAATTTTGTCAATACTGTTATGAATCATGTATGAAAGTTTTCAGTGAAAAACTATTATTTATTTATGCGTACTTGTATTTTTTTCTTCTTCTTACTCAAGTTATCAGTACCATTTCCATTAGTGTGCTTGCAAAAAAACTCCGTGAAATTAACGTAAAACGACACAAAGACAGCGACAAAAATACGCCTTTATGTTCAACCAACGTTCAAAAATACATAAACAGAATTCCTTCAGCACAACAACACAAATCACTGGACAATATAACATCTTATTAAATTTTCAAGATTAAATATTAAAACAATTTTATTTTTATATGCCATCTAATCTAAAATTATAATAGAATATTTATCCTTTTGCTTTGTTCTTACATCACGTAAGGTCTGCAGAGCAAGTATTCTTCTTCTTCGATTGAGTTTTATCAACGATCAACACACAAACTACTCTTTTTATACACACATCTCCTTCCACATAATTCATTCATCTCTTCTTTGCGCTAGAATAAAAACAAAATGTACAATTTTATAATCTCTTAGCGTTAACGTATTCTAGTCGTAATTTCATAGTAAATTAGAAGTCGAATTGTAGACCATTCTTTAACATAATCCATCCATATAATGATTGTAATAAATTTCGTATTTTTCATTCTTTTTTCTTTATTTAACATGGTGAACTCAATAGAACAAAGCGGTACTTCACGGCGAAGTAAAGGCTACTGCTCTATAAAATACAAGAAAGGCCACACGGAACATTACTTGCTTGTTTAAGCGGGAAAACCTAAATAATAACTTAATCTCTTTAACTATGTACAGACGCGGGCTGTGAGAATTATCTACGATTCTAAGCTTAAACGTGGTTTAGAACACCTGAGCCTCAAATGAAATTTTGCTACTTATTATGTACTTTACAATCTTCGATATAAAGCTGACACCCACAATTCACAAACAGCAACGGTCATATACGATCTGGTATTAGAGATTTTTTAATCTTTTTTTAAATAAAAGTCCTCAAACTAAAGAATGAACTTGCTGAGCTAAAAAAAGAGATGCTTTTAACAAATTGAGGTAGTTTGTAATAAGTCAACAAAGCGCCTGTGATACTTCTGGTACTCATATAACAGTCATGAGCTATGATGGTAATTGTTTAAAATCAGGCGTACAGTATACCTTTTTGCCACCTACGTAGTAAAAAAAAAGACGCTAGGATCAAATGTGCATAACATTTACTTAAGTTTGAAACAGATTATATATATTTTTTCTGTTTACTCAAAATGGGAATAAATGCAATTTATAATTATAATTTTTAGAAAATCAAATCAAAAAACTTAATGTTTTGATTAGAAGGCCTGATAGAGGAAACTGGGAGATACTACTTGCTTTTCGTTGCGTTCTCTTTGTTTATTATTTAAAGTCTCATCAGATAATCCGAAAAGTTAAGAAATATTTAATCAAAAATAATGAAGTAAACCGTGTCATATGCTACGGTCACGATTAAACATCACATAGCTAGCAGGCAAACTACAGGGGTAACAGCTATTTAAATTATAAAAACTCACATCACTTAGTACATCCGGTCCCGGCGTCAAGCTGTCTGCGTAAAAGAAAAGGTCACCACTACCCCCGTAGCCATACGCGTCTAAACTTGCAGCTAATATTATCAAAAAGAAACAAACTCAAATGTTTCTTATACATTCCATTTAATATTTTATATCTACTACACTTAAGACGCGACAAAAAGCATTCACAAAATGTCGTATTTAATTTATGGTGAAGAGAAACGATGGGGCGGTCGGTAGCGCGCTCTATGTCACACGTCATTAATAAAAATCTTTGAAGGGCTATATTTTTTTTAAACAAATCGCATATATGTTGCATTGTCGACCATATAGTTCAGAGATAAGGCCCATTACCTTAATAGTTTCTACGATAGGCGGTTCGTTTATTCAAATCATGCATGTCGTCATTTACTCTAGGAAATATTTTTTCTTATAGAACCATTTTTTTAAATAGTTATCTTCTACTAATTTAGATTAACGACTAACACGAGATTTGTAACAAACATTTGTATGTTTGTTAAAAACATTGTCTTGGAACCTTAGATAATTAATTTTTTAATCTAAAATAATCTGGCGTTTGATTAAGAATTTAAAATATATGCTTATGTATTTCCGTACTTGCGTTGTTTTCGCGCCATTTGTTTTTATACATCCTCTTAGTCATTACATGAAAAAGTTGAAATATCGCGACGTTTCTATATATAAGTTCCATCGTAGCCCCCAAAGCTGCAGAAACTAGTTTAAGGATTACAAGTGGCCTATACAAAATTCTAAAACTTTGGGCACCCACAACTCGGGAACCCCATTACATACCAACAAAATTCCCAACGGTTCCCCTGTCATCTAAGCGAGATCTGTCTGTATGCCAAATTTCAGCCTCCTACACCTTGTAGTTCTCGAGATTGAAAATTGTCGACGGACGGACATTGTCGTTTAAATAAGGATTGTGTGTAAATTTTTGATTACAATACTTCCTTCCAGAGATTTTAACCTTCAAAACGAACCCCGCGGACAGCCTGCGTCTTAAGTTGATAATAAAGCATTCATTAAAAAGATTAACCATGTACTTATGTACATACATAAGCTAGACTGAGATTTTCTTCGCATTTTACATGAAAAAAACAAGATTTTTTATTCGATGGCATTTTGTTATCTTGTAAATATTGACATAATCCCGTTGCTGCATACATTTTGAAACTTTTAATCAATAAAACGAGATAAGCAGTTTTGGCAGTATCCTCTCAATATTAACCGGACACTGCCTTAAGAAGTCTGGAAAGAATATATGAAAGCCAAACTCCCCCAGTTTTCTTATCTTAACTTCTAGTTTTAATCTCATCAGTTGTTGGCTATAAAAACAGCAGTAAAACATAACAGTAAAAACTATTAACGAAGAATGCCCTTCCAATTAGACTACGCAGATATGTCCTTACGTGTTAGCTCTTGCTTTCCTAGTCTGTGAAGATTCACTTCGATCACGATCTATTTGGTACGTTCTTGTTGTATGTGACCCACTTTTAAATACCAGAATAAACTGGTAAACATTATACCAATTTGTTTTTTTATTTTTAAATGTAACTTTTTAAATGTCAATAAAACTGGTAAGATAAAATTCCACAACCAAGGACATGTGCGTAGTTTTTCTCCGACGTATTTATATGTAAAGGACACCTGTGTAAAAAACTCATTAAAACTTTATATTAATTTCACGAAAAACCATATTCAAATATTAATTAATGAAAATTACAGTAGAAAAAAAAGTAAAGGGTGTAAGATATATAACAGACTATAATAAATTTTGATAAACATAATGAGTATTTCTGTATACTATAAGATAAAATATCATAGCTCACCCAATTAATACGGGATTATTTATCCAGTGAAAAAAACGGACTCATGAGAATTCTGTAAATTTAATTAATTATAACCTTAATTATTATCTTTTGCAGATAATGCTAAATCTTGATAATATATCTTAATCTGCAATTGTACTAACCCGCGACCTTATTTACTACAAGACTAGAAATTATGACAACAAAAGATTATTTTTTTGTTCAAAAAAATAGTAAATTATATCTCCTAAAAGAATTAAAGTTCATTTTGTGGATGAACAGTAAAGAGTTTCATAACTTAATTCTAAACTTTACCATGAATTATTAAGTAGGTTTGTTATTAGGTAGATTATCACGTTATAATATGCCCGGCAGTGGAATTCCGTAGGATGTTAATGATGATGTTATTATTTAGGGCTTTATTGTATTTATTTTATTATTAACTCTATTTAAACATTTATTACTAATTTAGACTATTTCTCTTTGTTCTGGCTTTTATCCAAAAAATTTTTTTGATCTTTATGCTTTTATATCCTTATTTAAAAGACAATGTCTGTCCGTCCGTCAACAATTTTTAATCTCATGAACTACAAGGGGTAAGAGGCTGAATACAGACAGATCTCACTTAGATAAGATCAGAGCCATTGGATTTTTATTGGTATGTGGTCAGGTTCTCGAGTTGTGGTTACACAAAGTTTCATAATTTTGTATGGGCCACTTGTACTTCTTAAATGGCAAACTGCCTTGCAGTGGCAACCACAGCTTTTGATAACCAATAACGCCAGAGGTATCACTTGTGTGTTACTAGCCCTGTAGAACCCTATTTAAACAATCTTATTCAGTTTCCCGACTTTTCTGATAGTCTACATTTACTGTTACTATCTTTTCAACTATTTTCTATATTTTACTAAAGACTTAAAATTCCTTAGTTGTTTATATACATATAGTTCTCCTTAAGACATTAAACTAAACTCTAGCCAACTTATTTTCTTTACCACTAACTTATTGAATACACTTTAGTTAACCACTATCAATGCATCTTACTTTCTAACTATAGGTTAAAATACTGTATGACTTCATGAATGTAAACTAAAAAATTACCTAAACTTATCCTTATTCTTTTGTTTACTATGCTACATATATTTAGACAATTCATGAAAAGCTTACTTCTAACATGTTATCTATTGACTCATCTATACTATCCCTATCCTTAACTCTGTCTCCTGCCAAAAAACATACATTATAGAAGGTATACAGAGAGATTTTGGGATGGATATCTATAAGTACATGCTATACCTAAAACCTTTGTAGTTATCTATATACTTAAAATAAACTTACTAATTTTAAATCAACATATTTTGTAATCAAGACTTAATTTAAAGATACAAAAAAAAAATTATTGTATAACTTTTGTATCACTTATGTGAATATTATTTTAATAGTTATAGAGAGCCAAAGTATGTATATATTATTTGCCTGTATGAAACTCATGCTTCAGAACTAGACTTTTTACAAATGCTTTGATTTGATAATATATTCCTATATTATTTATGTCCATCTTTTTTGTCTAAACCTGTCCTAAAATTTAACAGAGAATTATATTGTACATTATCTTACAAATATACCACTTTGATTCCGAAATCATAACTTGGATAATAAGAGTTGTATTATTTCTACAATGTTAATATTTTATTTACAAGAAGTGACAGCAGTAACAATCACAGATAAAAAAATTAAAAGTCAAACTTCATACTCAACTGTATGCAAATCAGGCAATAAAAGATTTAAAAGAACAAGATTTTATTTCAATTTACAATGACGGATAATAAGAAATAACACATCCATTAAATAAAAACATGACTGTAATGTTTATAATCTTCTTGATACGCACGTCTTTCTGGCTACCGTGTTCATCATTCGCAATGAATATTTATGCATAGTAATATTTTTCTGGCACTATATCTAAAAATTTATTTGCTTTCTATAATTAAATTCTTATGTGTATAACATCTAATATTATGTTTTAGACAACAACCACATACGGTATTTCACATATGGCTTACGGTACATTCACATACGGTAAAATTTTAAATCAATTCGTATCCTAATCTACAAAATCAGTTTTTTCTTCTTCAGAAAAAGATAAGATATGCTGAAAACTTCCCTAAAATCAAAGCCAGCGGTTACCAAATTTTTTAATCTCGCGAAAAATTTAATCATAAAGTAAATATCTTAGACTATTAATAAGGTTTTTTAATTTTTAAGTATTATATCTAGTTAGTGAAATAAAACTAGTATACATAACCGAATTATGTAAGCATTATCTCATAAATTGGGTACATACATTTCACAATTCTTTATAAATCAAAATATTCTAATATTTGCTTACTTCTGCTTAATTAAACTCTGCAGTGATGGTGCAACCTTCCCAGACTTCATCTGATTAAATAATCCTACCGCCCCTAATGCAACAATATTTCATTAACGTAACTTTCTTACAAAATATGTTATACATAGTAGATAAACTTTATACAAAATTAAACTAACGTGGTCATAATCAAACCCATAAAAGTTTTTATAATTTAATATACATTTCGAGTTAAATAATAGTCAGTTCGTGTGTTCTTTTTTTAATTTCGAACAAAGAATTTTAGGTTTTGATTATCGCCACAGTCTGCTTTTTAAAATTTATCACATTGATCTTAGGGAGTTGTAAATATGCATTGATTAATTTTTAGTTTATTTATTATTAATAAATACAACTTTTTGAAGTAAATTTTTTGCCGGTTTAATTTTAGCTCACAACTATTATTGTGAATATACCCACATTTCAAAAAAGAAACCGGCAATATTGCATCTGTCATCGCTGTTTTGTATATACCTACCAATAAATGAAAAATAAGAAATTGCAGTGAAGGCTCGTATCGATTTTTCGTAATATTTTCATGTACTTTGATGGAAACAAGTGCGATAAGAGTACAATAAAATTTTTCCTGTTTGTTGGATTTCAAAAGTAATCTTCTGTTAATCACCATGACCAGAGGAAACCAAAGAGAAAAGTCTCGCGCTAAAAATTTAAAAAAACAACAAGAAGAACAGAAGAAGAAAACAGCTAATGAAAAAACAGGATGTTCTTATGCTGCACGAAAGCAGAGGGATGCTGATTTGATGAGAGAGAAACAACAAAAACATGAAAACCAGAGTACAAAAAAAGCATTGAAAAAAGAAGAATAAATTTCAAGAGTTGAATAAGTAACATCTTTTTGATTGTTAAATGTTGTGAATAATTGTTTGGTGTTTGTGTTAGTACACATTGTTTTTTTAGTTAAAAAAATAATGTAATATACAAACTTTATTTTGTTAAATCACTTATAAGTTTTTATTGGAACTGTTAAGTTTAGTAAAAATTATTTGACTACATTGTTTTCTTTTTACATAATTGTGAATGTAATGTGCCAAGAATATTGAAAATATACTTGGTCGGGTACTGTACTCAACATGAAATACATGACACATTATGAAGCATTTATAAGTACACTATTTATTATTTCATATGAATACTTTTAATTTTTCACATCTGCATTTGCAAATAAACGTACATAATTACAAATATTGTTTCACTAAAGGTATGATTTTCCTATCGGAAAGTAACAGCTTTCTACTATAGCGGAGTAATCATTTCATAAAGGACAAGCCTATTAACAATACAGTGTTCTCATATGAAATATAACGGACAGTAAAACTGTCCTCATATAAAGACATACTGTCAAAAAATCACCAGCACAAATTAAAGTCAAAATTTTTATCAACATTGAAACATGGATTAATGTATTTTTTATTGGGGGTATCTGTTCTAGAGACTATTTATTAAGTGTCACCACAGCTCCTGCCGCCACACAGCAGTGTCCAAACATTATTGTTTTCCAGTATAAGAGAATTATAAGCTAGTGATAGTATATTGTCTTACTGGGGTAATGAAACTTAAGACAAACGGCTTATGTAGAGACATGACGATGGCAATGTGGATACTACATATCATGTTAACCAGCACCAGTGCTATGAGCAAGTGTATAACTCACCATCAACTGAATTTTATATGTGTCTCGTTGCTTCATCTGATAAAAACAAACATTTACCTTTTCAATGCCAGAATCATCACCCATTTGCAAAAGAAGTTTCTCCAACACAAACACTACTCTCTGTTGGAATGCTCTATATTATGGTAATGTTTAGAGATACTAACTAGTATCTCATTGTTTTGGACATTCATGTCGCTAAATGAACATCATGAATATAAAAAATAAAAATATTTTATTTTATTGAACTATCAATCTTTATTTTTTAATACAATTCATAGTATATGAACTAACAAATCACTATTAGGCACAAACTTATTACTATGTTTTAACACATAACCATAAACAATATTTTTTGTTAATTAATATTTAAAAATGTCTTAACACTATTTTATGTACATACAACAAAGAACAATTTATAAATTACTTTGACCTTTATATCAGCCTTATGTTACTATGTACTGCTTTGTATCAATGTATGTAAAACAGAAGAAACATAAATATAGATATTTTTATATGTATAAGTAAAGTTCCATTACTAGTTAATAGATATGTAGAAAACATTATTAAGAAAAGATTCCTTGAAACAAACCATACATATTTATTACGTATTATTTCTAAAATTCTCTCTAAATTACTTCATAAAATCACGTAGAAACTATCCAGTGCTGTCTCCCTATAATGTTTTTCACACAATAATAATATAAAAAGGTGTTAAAACAATACTAACTTATAGGGACAGCCAGTATTGTTCTCCAGAGAAGCAGTTCACTTTATTCGAAGCTCACAAATAATCTCAAATCTTCCAAAATGTTGCCTTATATTGTAAAAGCTTCTATTCCTATGGTCCTCAATTTATTAAACAATAGCCCTTTTGTAAATATTTAAATATATGTTATTGGAAGACAATACATAATAATTTATTTTAACTTTTCCACATCTTTTTTTATTTTATCATAATCTTGCTTTACCATTTTGCATTCACTTTGAAGATCTTCAAACTGGCTCTAAAATAATATGGGGGATGAATTAAAAGCTTATATTTTTTATATGCTTGCTAAAATAATAATCTGTTAGGTCTATGTATATGTAACATAAACAAGCATTAGTCACGGGATAGAAACAATTACATGAGGTGTTTACAGGTCTGATAAAAACTATAAGTCCATTAGTATGATTTAGTGATGCCTTTATTATAATTATAACATACAACAGAAGTTAAGAGTAAATTTAATACATTCTTACAGCACCTGGTGAAAGAAATGAGAGCAGTGACAAGAATCTTGTGTAGGCTAGTATATTACAGAGTTGCATTATATCATAAAAAAAATATATGCCTGCTTCAAAAATTAAAAAAATTAACATTATTAAAATACCTGACATATTGAAATTTGTTGTTTCATTGCGCTACAGCTTTCCATTACATCTTTAAATCTTTCTTTATCAGCATTATGAGTTTTTTGTGTGTCTGTTAATAACTTATCAATGCGGTTTTTGTATTCCGTAACCACTAAAAGAAATAACAAGTAAGCAAATTAAAGAATGTTTTGCAGTAACCTCTGCGTGACAGACGATATTACCATTTAGTTGATATTTTACTGATTTCAACTCGGACATGCAGCGATAACTAGATTGAACACTATCATTTTCCCGCAAAGAGTTGATACATAAATACAAAATGCTCGACAAAACTAACAAAACTAAAAATATTATTAGAAATCTCCCTTTTGTTATTGAGCTCCATATCATTTTGCTAAACTGTATCATCAATATGAAAACATACTTGCTTTTGACACTTCAGTGTTTTATCATTTTTGGAGTTAAATATGGAGATAAATTTAAATCGATGTATAAATACCTTTCATAGATTTATTATAAAAGAAATACCGGGGATATACTTTTGTCGGAAAGTATGTATTGGAAAATATAAATGAATTGTTATTTACACAGTAATTAATTCAAATAAATTAGTCTGATTTAATATACGTATATGGTTATTGATTTATCACCTTTATGAACATAAAATCATGATCATTCATACAATTAATTGTTGTTAAATTTTATAACATAATATTTATCAATTAAAAAAATTATTAAAAACAGAACATTGTCAATCAACTATCACATAATTTCAAATAAGAGATGTATTAAAAAAAATTGACACTGAATAACTGTGGTTTTACTTAAAAAATAACAAATTTTGTTTAATCTATGTACTGTGACGTCATGACTGTTTCTGCACTTTTTTTATGGAAAAATGAAATAAAATGAAATCTACAAATTTAAGCTGAACCAATTATTTTTAAAAAATATAGCAATATAGTAAATACTTATTACTATAATTTATCAATATATTTAATATATATATTGTCATCGAAAATTCATAAATTTCTGTAACCGATATCATTGAGCCTATTTTTATTTAGTGATTACGTTTACTAGAAAAATCCCTAGTGAAAGACCTTTACTTTTCCTGTCACCTTAAACTTTATAGGCTATTATGAATTAATAAAATTTAACTTATGTTTGTTGCACATTTTGTTTAGATGCCACTTACCGTGATACAATGTGTACTAATACTACATTGTTTTTTGGTATTTACAATAGTAATGTAATAAACTGGTTGGAGAAATCATTGGTCAAACAAAAATCTCAAAGGGGCCACCAACGGTTTACCCTTATATTTAGTAAACTGAATGAAACAATCCCACAAAAGTAAACTACGAGTTAAGCTATGAAATACTGTATAAAGCAAAGCCACATTAATATGAAAAAAATTTTTCATAGTTGTTCTTCCAAGAAAAAATTTCACACAAAATCACAGTATAAACTAAGTATCATAAATTTACGTAATATTGCATTTTTTTTTAATTAACATGTGCATCCTATTTTACAATGCTGTGCTAAATATATTTTAAGCATAAGAAACTTTATAATCTTTAATATATTTTTTTTTTCAATAATATATAGAATGAATTTTTTGATACATTTTGGAAGTTTTACAAGAAGTTTCAAGAATAAAAAAAATGATATGTAGTTTTAGGTTGGTACACAATAAACACAAATATTGTTGTAAAATAAGTAGTAATACTCATAACCCTTTTAACATTCTAGCTGCTAACATTCTGTCTTTTTTGTTAAGAGGGACAAGGTTCACCACACTGGCCTATTGCAGATGCCCAACCTGTGCTTTATATCTATGAATTGCACCATAATTACAAAAAACAAAATAAAAACAACAACACACATAGCACCAACACTTAACCAGAGAATATTAAACTTATTACCAAATACTCCATCAAGTTTCATTTATACCATGTAACTTATAATTTTTTTGTACTTTTGATTCAAGCTTTATTATATATCAAAGCTATTGATGGTTAGATGAAGAATTTTTTCTTTAATAACATAATTAATCATTCTTATCTTTATTAACAATTCTGGACATAAATATTAACATCGAAATTACATAAAACAATATTAAAATATAATACTACATGAATACACATTAGTTCAATAACATGTAAAAATAATTATTAATAAAGGTGTTCTGGTCTATTTTATTATTTATTTATTCATTACAATTTTGTTAAAATGCTATCAAAAAAGTAGCAAAAATTATAATTAAGCTTCCACCACTGTTACAGTTGCAAAATTTAAGATAATTTACTCATTAGCATTGGTCTTATTATGTGACTATCTATTCTCCTACTTTTCTTCTTCACTCTCACTTTATACTCAACATCATTTAACTTAGACAATTTCACCCTTCCCTTTTAGAAAGAATAATTGTTTTTTTTTTTATTGTTCCCCTGCGTGTGTTGGGTCAGGGTCCTAGTTCTTTCACTCCAGTTCTCTCTCTCTCATTCCGTTTTGCTAACTCACATTCCGCTAATTTTCATCTTTCTCTCATACCTCTCACTCAGAGTGAAGACAGTCGTCTTTCCACATTTAATACTAAACCTGTAAGAGACCTGTAAAATAAAAGCATCCCTTTT
>DWLS01000577.1:0-28686 GCA_018246255.1 Pachliopta kotzebuea
TGGTAAGTGATTCACCGCCGCCCACGGTCACTAGCGATGCCAGTGCGTTGCCTACCCTTGAGATAACAATATGCTCTACTCAGTCATAAGATTTTTTTATCTGTAGTTCAGTAGCTGTCTTGTTATGCAGTTCGATCCAAAGGCTACATGTATTGGATCGTGGTAGAGTTTATCAAATCTTCCGTACAAACAACCTTGTGTTGTAAATATGCTGTTCCGGCTATTAAGATATAAAAGTTAACGTATTCTCCCTGAGCCCGTTTCATCTTCAAGTTCTTTTGACATTTAATATCGAGAGTAATGTAGGTCAAATATTTTGCCAATTGTGAATAAAAAAAATGTTACTTTTAATCTTACCCCCGTAATTAACTACAGTATTTTCTGATACAATCTTACATATACATTTAATTATAACAATAGAAATATTCATAAAGTCTAAATACGTTTTTTGTCGTGGAGGAAAACTTCAAAATATACCCGACTTCTGGGAGGAAGCCAGGGTTATGTGGTATTTATACCCACTAAAACCTCTACGGTAGTTATTCCATGGGCATTGCGAAAGGCCGCCAGAATCTCTTACGGTGTCTTACTGCATTGCTCTTAAGCACATGTTAGGAATAGCTATTATTGTTCCCGGCACCAACAATGTGCTATGAAAAAATAGTTGCAAATTATAAAAATATAAACTGCAGTCACTAACCTCTTGGTTGACATTAAAATGTACTATTTTTGTGTGTTTTGAATGTTGTTTAAAATAATCTGGAACATTTTTTATGAGTTATGAAAGTTCATTAAACTATAGATACCTTTGACCTACAGGAATCGCCTATTCACAAAGCGTTGTTTTGGGTTGCTTTGTCCGTTCTCCAGTTAGACGAGCCTACACTCTATGCGGCTGGTTTAGCGCTCATGGAACAAAATCTTCACACATTAGACTCGCAAGGTGTTTTCGATAATAAGGTAGTGTACATAATTTTTTTTTTGTAATTCAATGTAACTAGAAATTAATAATTTAGTTAAAAACTATTTTCAGAGCTTAGAACAGGTGATGATGGAAACGAGAGAACCTTTGGAGTGGCATTTTAAACAACTTGATCATGCTGTTGGATTGAGGTAAAACATAACTAGACATTTTTTTTTATTTCAACATACATTTATTGATAATCGTTATGATTACCAGTTTCTTTTGCAAAGAGGGTGCTTTATAACTTTTGTGTAAATATTTTAGAACCTATAATAGATTTGTTTGTATGGTAATAATGCGATTAGCTTTAGGCGAATGAAAACTTGGTGTGTGAAACCAACATGTTCCAAAAACTTAAATTTAGTGGAGTTGGCAAATTTATCAATCTGTAATTAGTCAATGCTGTCTATTAATGTGTTATGTACATTTTGTACCTTATATCTTAAAATTAATAGTGCCAAAATCGTAATCAATGTTTTTTTTTATTAATTGCTTTCACACCTATATTTTTTAAAATTTATAATAATGTTTATACTAGTCTATAATTTACATAAAAAGTTTTTTTGTATGTAATTTACAGTGTTTATTTATATAATACAAGTGTTATATAATTGACAGTTTCCGCTCAAACTTCCACTTTGCGCTCGTTGGCCACCTGATCAAAGGCTACCGGCACCCACAGGCGGCAACGGTGTCGCGCACATGTCGCGTTCTCGCCGCACTGCTCGCAACAGTGGCGCGCGCCCGCCGCGACAAGTTCCATGTGGCGCCTGACACAGTCGCCTACCTAACGGGTTTACCTAATTTTCTTTAAACTAAAAAAAGTCTAATTTGATTTGACATGGAGCTGACACTATAATAAGTATTAATATTATATATTATTCACATACTAAAATACCTGACATTTTGTATTATTCTATTCTCTGTTTATTATTGTTTCTATTGTTATTTATTTATTTTTTAATTTCTTTTCACTTTTCGTGTGCACCCCGGTTTGGACTACTTTCTAAATTTCTACCCAAAGGTTGTCTGGCAGAGATCGCTGGTTAGCGATAAGACCGCCTTTTGTGAAAATCCTGATGTACTTTTTTTGTAACTCTGTGATAGTGCACAATAAAGTATATTTGTGTGTAATATTAGGTGTACAGTTATTTCGATTTTGCCAAATAAAGCTTAATGTTATTTATTTGTATTGATCATAAATAACTAAGTTTTGTCTTTTTGTCTACCAGCTTTGGTTTGCGTTAGTGAAGAAGTCAGATCGCGCTGCCATGTCAAACACTCGCTTCCAAAGTGGCTGCCGGATAATTGTGATCATTATTGCCCCACTGCTGAACATCACCAGGTAAGTTTTATCAATATTATTTGAGTTCGGTCTTTGTTACTAGACACCGTCTGTACAGGTACCACCAGCATCACGCTTCTTTGGACTGCATAACTGTTATTCATAAATATTATTGCTCTGATTTTAAAAGTGTTTTAGTTATGTTTTGTCTTATGGTGATGAATACAATGTCATGCTCTGTATATCATCTTTACTAGCACTACGTAGTTATATGCAGTCATGTAATTTACCAACAAGTGAACTTCCTTCTCTTCTCAAATTATGATTTTTATTTCAGTTGTTTAGGGGTCTTTTATTTATTTTTAGTAGATATAATGTTTTTATTGATTTTTTTTTACAGTCGTCAATTCTAATCCAGCCGCAGTCGTCCAATCATACGTCTTGCCAGAGCCGCCGCCAGAAATCTTGGGACGTGCTCGACCAGGCCGCGCTGTCTTACGCACATGGCGGTATGTCTATTTTTTCACTTCATAATTGTAAGATATATAGATAATAGTAAATAAAAAAAATTACCGGAATCTATGAAATTTTTATACCAAGAATAGGCATGGCTTGGTAGGTGAACCGATGACCTGGTGAAGATCGTGGAAAATGTTCTGTTCAAAAGTAAATGACTAGACTGGAATGATGATGGATATATATACTAATAAAAATGATCCATTTCGGCTTTGTAGATAAAGAAACTATTTATTTACAGGTAAATCGCCGACACTACAACAATCTAGTAGTGGTGGTCACAGTCCCCACATGATGTCTATTTCACACCAGGTAACCATTTTTGCATTTGAACACTATAAAAGTAATCTTAAACTTGATATATTGCAATGTATATCATAAAATATTTATATTACATCATTGATCCATTTTGTTTTTGGTGTAAAGTACAATGCGGCTAGTTTTTTTGTACTGCTTTTTAGTTAAAAAGTTGTTAAACATCAATCGCGTATCTTATTTAAAGTTTTTTTATAAATTATATCAATCATGTCGATGTAATTAAAGAAATAACTATCAACGGTTTTTTTGTGTACATATATATATTTAGTATATACATATATATATTTCCAACTTATCTTAGACAATAAATAATTTGTTGACTTTTAAAAAATTATTAATATATATAGTCACTATAAATATCTGTCTATTTCTTCTTCCTACCTTTAGTGCTCGGTACGTAACATAATATTACAATAGGTATATAAAAGAAATGTGTGTATAATTTATTTTAAGTTTTCGAATCATCAGTGTTTACTTTCTAAAATTTTCCTTTCAGTAACTTGCGAGGCCAGTACTGTCGCTGTATCGAATCATTATACTATAACGCATTGTGTTTTTTCATGCAACTTGTATGGATTTGGTTGATCCGTGTATCGTTTGTATGGCGTAAATAAAATCCAATTATTTCCACGTCATTTACCTTGTCGACTTGTCCGGGCCCGCTTTTGCACTGCTTCACCCTTAATAGACATCGGCTAGAATGCTTTTTAAGACACAGCGCTCTTTCTCCGTGCCTACTTCAAAAGATAGTATTGGACCGCCGCGGGTAATGGTTGCTAATTATCTTCATCTATCTACTGCTGGATATAGGACAACCTCAAAGCTTTCCAACAAACATGGTCCTCAGCTTTTCGCTTCCAAAGTTAACAAATGTAGATATACTCTACATATTTATTTACAATTTGCATCAAAACTTCAGCAGATTCCATTCTAAGGATGGATTATTTTCATGTTAATATTAAATGTATTAATTTTCGTAGAAAAATTAAAAAGGAAAAAGAAGCATTATTTATTACACAAGTACAAAAAAAGTGTTACGTCGGCAAAAAGTGTTATTTGCAAGTTCTTAATATCAACAAAATAATGTTATTTAACACAGCACTGGATACTATGCAATATTTTATAGTTTTGAGAATTTTGTGTGCTTTGACATAACAAAACTGCTGGGGACCGTGTTAGTACGTGGATAAATAAAAGGTCAATATTTAATTTATAGAAAACCCGCGTTAAAAGCGTAAATATGCCCTGCATGGTTTTAGCCCTCGCGAAATCTGGCGATATCCAAATTTATACCATCGTAGTTTAAACTAGTTAACAAAAATAATCGTATAATAAAATAAATTATTGTTAAAATAACAGTTCATGTGTGCTTAGGGAATAAAACGAAAATATAATTTATGTTATATCCTAGACTTAGGCGCTTTACGATCTAAGACAATATCTCCTCTTACTATAAGGTGAACTCTTAGTCAAGCGCTAGTCTACTTACAATATTTTTAATGTGATACTTGTTATAAATACACAAACCACCATTATATAAATATTCAACAAAACAACAGCACAAAGCTTTATTTAGTTTTAGATTTACCTAACTAATTGATATGAAAAATCGTGATTTAATCTAGTGTTTTATAATAATATTAACCCTATATAAAATTTTAATAGATGCAAATGGATGTTCATTTACCCTCCCTAGCTTTTTGAAATTTTTATCCAATTAAGAAATAGGAGATTAACTGTGCGATCTCGAACATAAATTGTATGTATTCATTAAATACAATGCCTCAATGTGTTTATGTAATAATATTTCATGTATCTATATATTCATGTAGTCTAATGGGATAAGTTATTAACAGATATCAATTTTTGTGAAAATCTAAGACTTGTTGTAAAATAAATGTATTTTTAATAAGGTTTCGAGGTTGCACCTTCATTTTTCCTTTAGTTGTGACCTATTATATTACACATAGGTTTTGAATAAGCTCGTTCATGTTCAGGATAGCGAGGGTCGCGCCCACAGTGTACAACACGGTGCCGCTGGAGACGCGGCCAGGGAGCACGGGGATGCGGACAGTGGGCACGATGTACGTACCTTGGTTGTTCTATAAGTCTCTAGAACATATCTACTATAGACTTTTCAGTGCTTTTTTTAAATACACATTTCTGGTCAATGTCGTCCAATAATCTAACCTACTAGATCTGGCTTATGAATCATAGTTTATGATAAAATTTATAAACATTATTTTAACTATCTTCTGCGTCTAATTTTACCAAAGAATAAGCAACTTTAACCAAATTTTACCGCGTCTGGCCCAGGAAACGAATTTAGGGTTGCTATACAACTAGTTTACAGTTATAATGATTAACAATTCCAGGGATTGGACGATGAAGGACGCGGGTCGCCGGGTAGCACCGACGACATGACCGACAGACCTTCGTCAACTAAGTCTGGAGACAGCGATTTTCCCGAAAGTTCAACAAAGGTTATAAACTAAATGTGATTTAAATTTTTCCTTTAAGTTGCTATTTTGCGCTCATTACCATGATGGATGATTCATGCGTAATAATTTGGTATAGTAGGAAAATGGTTGCCTGTCTGCCGGTTTGTAATATCCTGTGCGTTGGTTTAAATTACAAAGTTTAAGGTACGTATTGCATACTATTGATATACAACATTTTCGTTATCCTGGAAACTTGAGCACAGCAATATTAGCATACTACTGTGCGACGGTAAAAAAAAGTATGTGGTTTAAACGATATTCGGTAACAAAGACAGTAAATATTTTTCTTATTATATATATTCTGGTGATGAAAGCGCTGACTCGTCTAATACGACGTATACAGCTTATCTGATGATGGGCACGCGGACCACGGGGCCCGCGGCCTATTAATTTTTCTTATTATTTTAGCAAACGTCAACTGACAAAGACACGACTAGTCCAGAGAGTAATAGCCTGTTGGACCCTTCCGTCCTCTCCGACTTCACTACACAAGCTCTTGTGTTGACTGTCCTCGCTACTTTAGTCAAGTATACTACAGGTAAATCATAATTGTTCAGTAACATCATTAACTTGTACACGGAAGTGAGAGAGTGTTACTATAATTTTCTGCCTGTGTAAACATGTTTATACAATATTAAATCTTACTATATATTATCTTTACAGATGAAGACGAAATAAGGATATTATATCAGTATCTCGCAGAGGGCTCTGTAGTGTTTCCCAAAGTCTTTCCAGTCATGTAAGGATATAACGTATAGAATTATTAGATAATAATATCTCCAAGTCCAATCTGATAACCGCTGGTTAAAACTTAAATTGCGGCACAGTTCTTTTTAACATACCTGGTGATTTCCACTATTTTTATGACAATATATGCTAGAACTACATATATATGTTCTCGTAACATGTGTTATAGATACTAGTTAAGATTTTTTTTTATATCCTTTCACAGTCATAGTCTCCTAGACATGAAGATCAACCACGTACTAATGCACTGCCATGACCAAGTTATATTGAGCGCAGTACAGAGTATCATACAGGTAAAAGAACACCAATACACAGGGAAAAGAATCTTCACTAATAAGTTAATAGAAGACTTTATTTAGTTTGACGTATTTTTTTAATAATACGATTTCTTTTAGGTACTTAATTAATTTAGTTTTTTTTTTCCTTATTTAAGACCTAATTTTTTAAAGCAGATTTCTTAATCGCAAAAGAAAATTCGAATGTTGTTAATATTACGTTCCCTTAGTATTCACTTTTATGAGCAGTTTTGAAATATTTAATGCCTTTTTATGTTATGATTTTTTGCAGTAGTGTAATTATTGTTGTCTATTCCTTTTTTTAACACACAATGACAAAAAACGTAGAAGCAACAAGCCAGAATTATTTTGATAAATGAAAAAACCATATAATTAAATATTTTGCTCGTGGATTCTCGATCCGCGGGACCTGAGTCCGATTAAGCTGTAAAAATCCTTAATAAAACTAGCAGTACCAATTTGATATAGAAAACACTCTTTCAATTTTCTGTTATGACGTCTGTAGTATCTGATACGTATAATATAAATATATTTTGCTGTTGTATGTAGAACATGATCGCCTCGGAAGACGCAAGCCAACAGCAGTTGCATTATATGCAAAGCTGCGGCTTCGGTGGGCTATGGAGGTTTGCAGGTCCCTTCACCAAGGTATTACCAACTCATTTTAGTTTTGTATTAGGCGGAGTAACATTATATTGAAAAATATAAAAGGGTATATTTGTTATGCAAAACCACACGCCGAATGGTCAAAGATCTCTCTCTTCTCTTAAATAAAGTCAGTTCCAGAGCACACCATCACGTATTTTTTTATTCTTCTAATCGACGAGACGTGGGGGATGATCACCAGATGATCGTACGCGAACCCATACTAATGCGACGCTATTAAGAATAAAACACACGGCGCTTATCGCCTTGAGATTTAACATGTCTTGTTACTCTAATAACTCTACTGTTTTGACGGCAGAAATAAGCGATATTTTCGTTTCTGTTTATATGATCTCCGGAAGCGAAGATATGCTAAGTAGCACCAAATTGTTACAGTCATGTATATAGTTAACTATATATACTTGACTATTTGTTAAGTGAAAAGAAATTATGGATTACATTATTTATTTTAACCGCCCCCAATGACATATAAATTAAAAGTATGATGTTATCCGGATCAGTTTTTACCATTTCAATTTTGTAGCTTTAACTAATCTTTGTAGTGTCTAATCATAGTCTCATTACTATAGAATCAATGCACAGCAGAGAGCAGTGAGCTGTTTGTGAATTGTCTGGAAGCGATGGTCGAGACCTGTTTGCCTGGGGACGACACGGTGCGCCCGCGAGCCCCGCCTCCAGATCCTGATCATCCGGAGCCGCTCGATGCGCATCGATATACCGGTAAATGCCAAGCAGACAAAAAATATCTGTCACTATCAATAACCTTTGAAGGTCACCTTTGTTCGTCTAGACCCGGTAAGCAAAAGATAAAAATTAATTCGCGTGACACGTTACGAATTAGTTACGTTGTTATTTAGGACTTTCACAGACCATTCTTTTTGCATCACAAATTCTAAATTTTTTAATTTAAAACCAATAACCACCACTCTGACCGAGTGCGATGGTAGTTTACGACGATTATCGTATCATAGGTGATTCTAATTTCTCTATGTGCAGGTGTACACAGACAGCCTACTATATATTGCTCCACTCAGGACACATAGCAAAAAGCGAAAGTAAGTATGTGGTTTATATTTTTATTGACTAAAAGTGAGTTACTCAAAATTATGAAATGAATGTAATTCCGCAACCCACCGTTCGCTGGCAGCACGATTATAATTTCATGCATTAATATCACCTAGTATTAAGACTGAATTTTAATTTACTTCTGCTAGGTTAATGCGCTTTACCATCATCGATCACATCTTCACTCAACACCAGGTGGGATCGTGGTCAAGCATTAACCTATACATAAGTTAAAAAAAAAAAACTTGCATTAAATTTTCGAGTCGTTTACTTTAGAGTGTTGTCATATAATGCCGTCCGTTTCAGCAATTTTTGATTTTTAAATTGTATCCATCGTATAGGGAGTACATTTTGTCATAGGGATCATAGTTGTAAAGATATTTGGTCCGTCTGTTTGATAATCGATCTTAATAGAATTTAAATCAAATTACTCAATTTAGAATAAATTTGAAAATGTTTTAAACGTTTTTTCAGACCAGGAACCTCGCTACTCAGACATGGTAAACGCACAACAATTGAGCCCCTATGAAATGTAACAACGAATTCGTATTTATATAAACGCATTTTTATAAATTTTGAGAGACCATAATGAATCTGATTTATAATATTGACAACTCACCTTATAACAATTAATTGAATTTTTACTCATAATTCTCTTTAGAAAAGAGTAGTATGCGGCAATGTCCGCCTCTGTACCCTACGTGGCCCTTTTTATTGTCTTCAAACACTACAAATATACTCATATATCGATTCTTATGAAATGAATAATACTAGTAACTCAACAACAACAATTTTGTAAATTTACTAAGGTATAATAAATAAGATAAAATTAAATATAAATCAAGTTTACTAACAATAAGTCCTAAAATTTAGTACGTACCACTAAGTGTAATATAATTTGTTCTCATCCATTCTATTAACATTTAAAAAATTAGTTAAATTTGATTATAAATTAAGTATAAGCGAAAGTAATTTTAGTTTTTTTAAGTATTTCCCTAATTTTCAACAAATTTTTGATCAAAGACATTATTTTTTAATTATTTACTTAGATGTACATAAAATCAAAATTTCTAATTGATTAAAAAACGCAGTTAGTTTAATAAAATAAGTATAAATCGTCACCTATATCGATTTGAATAATGCTTGCTTTATTTGATATAATAGGCATATGTTATTTCGACTTCTGCTATAACTGCTTCATCATACTTTACTAACGCCCACTGTTGAAAGACAATCTTATAAAGAAGGAATTGCCATAATTGCTAAGCACACGAGTAGAAAAGTTCACTGGAGAACATGTTACTCATTTGCTGGAATCTTTCGCTTTTGGTCACCTTTATTACTACTCTGAGACTAGAGAAAAAGGAATAAGAAACCCCAATCCGCAACAATTATCGTCAAGAAATGTATTAATAAATTAAACATTTAATATTTGCGGGTAATTGGAAAATTAAAGAATTTTGAAAATTTAAAAATTAAAAAAAAATCGTATTTAAGTCATCAAATTAAATTCTCAGATTGTTTCTACGAGATTGTAAATGATTATAGAAATAATAGTAATCAATATCAACTTTGTTATATATTTATAATGATAAGAAGAGATAATCCACCGTATAAATTTATTATAATAAATAGTCTTTAAGGTATATTTAATGAATATTTCGTGTAGTAGTTAAACTATATGATGTGTCGTTTAGTTAGAAATATTATCTATCGCTTTAAAAAAATGTGTCTCTGCTTATTTTCGATAACAGTGCTATTAGAATTAAAAACAGATGTTTTTTTTTTTAAATTGTTGTAGCTGTTTGTTATATATCTAATGAAGTTCAAAATACACTACTTTTTACATGTTGCTATCTATAAAAATAATTTATCAAAAACTTTCGCACCATATACATTTAAATTCACTTTTTAATGTTACATGTATAAATGTTGTGTAAAATAATTAGTTTTCCCCACTGTTGGGCCCGAGTCTCTCTAAAGAATGTAGCATTGATAAAGGCTAAATGAATCAAGTTATCTAAAATACCTTAAAGTGTAAAAATAACCATTTTTACGAGTAATGTCTTGATTGGGTACCGGTGGACGTGGTGCTAGAGAACACCTTCCAAAGGAGTTAACCTTCCGAAGCTTCTCGATCTGGTGAAGGTAGCTGAAAAAAGCTTAACCGTTCGATGTAAAGATCGTTGGGAAAGACTAATGTCCATTGGACGTATGTCAGCCGAGAATTATGATGACGATGACAATTTTCTTAATACATTTAATAAAACCATCAGTCATTAAAATTTAACATTTTAAAATAAAAATAAAATAACTTTAAAACCAGTCAAATCATTTATACTGAATCTTGTATTCTTACATAATTATTTTTAAAAAAGATGTTAATTATTATAAATTTTTGCTAATCTTCGAATTAACGATACAAGCTGCTAGATAATATTAAGTGATAAACCTGCTTACAACAATATAGGCTAGTGAATACTCACTCACTATACAGTGTAGTGTATATCATCCGATATACCCTATACTGTATTGTGGTCGTCGTTTTGAGACATAAAATGTTAAGTCACGTTACCCCAGTAATATCACTAACTAGTATAATAAGAGATCTAATTTTTATAAAAAAAAAAACCAAAATAATTATAATGTCCAAGCACAAATTTATTGTGTTCGAACTCTACATTTATTGCGTGCATACATAAATATTTGATATATTCTAAAACATAGTGAGATTTTACAAATAATTTAATCATATATATGTACCGTTATATACGGCAAGTAATTTTAGCATGGAGAATGGTACGTTTTCTTATTTTTTGATACCAGAAGATCAAATAAGCTGTAAAAAAATTATTAGGCCATAGATAGTTTATATTGCTATTTGTAAAGACCTTAACATAATACAAATCATGTATACTTGTAAGCTATATTTTTCTATAAATTTAGTTGTAACTTAAAATGTTTGGTTTTTCTTTATTGTGTATTTTAAATAATCTATATTTATTAATCACTTGCATATTGGTACATTTTATCACCACGTTCTATGTTTGGTGTTTTATATCTGTTACGAAGTGTATATATGATAAAAATATATAAAATCTTTAGGTGTGTAGGGGTTATAAAAACAGTCCACTTAATGTTCTCACAGCAGGAAGTCACGGCCCTCCTCTTATAGGTTAACATCTTTTATCCACCACCCTGATCAAGTAGGGTTTGGTGTATGAGAGAGGTGATCCTAATATAAATTTAATTCCTACATTACTTTGAATGTTAATAATATAACAGTTATATATTCACAGCTGTTGCCCTCTATATGAAAATCAATTTTACATTTGCTTAATGGAGGATTTTTTTGATATTTACTTTGTTACTATTTCAATGGATACATAAAAAAGTCAGAAGTTTCTTCATGAGATTAACCAATATGAAAAACAATGTAAATATTAATAGAACATATTAATCAATGTATTCTTTTATTTTCTCAAACATATAACATAAAATGTTTGTAGTCTAAATTTAAGTAATCTGTATTTTACGGGCCATAAGACACGTCAAATTAATAAGATGATTTATATAAATATAACGTTATCTTGAGCGGCGAGAATATTTTTTTGAATAATAACATATACCACAAATTTAACAACGGTTTATTAAAAAATCTTTATTACCTTTAGACTGTAAGACAAGTCTTAAATTTGAGATAATTTTGTTGTAATATCACGCGTCCTGTTTTATCAGAAATAGAGTAAATCTTGTTCGCCGAATGCAAAATGTTACAAAATAGAAATTAGTTTCATATGCTATAGAAAATAAAAATTGAAGATGATTGTTTTTATCAATTTATACCTTTTCTTGGCTGATGCATTTTTCGTATTAAAAACCAATCTTATTTTAAAAATATTAACAAATAACTCTATTTTGTCCTAGATAATTATTAAAAGAGTAAAGTGAAAAATTTTTAATTTTGTCAATATTATTTATATTTATATACATATGTAATTACTTATTAAGATTTCCACACAAAATTATATTATTCATACGATTAGATTATAAAATATTTATCCCTTTTATATAAATCCTTTAAACCAAAGAGATTATTTACTGTATGGAAAAGTGTATAAATAACAATACGCATTAAAGTCATAGTTTTGATTTAAGAATTATAGTACTTTCATTATAAAGCCGCCTAAGCTGTTATGGTGTATGTCAAACGCTATCATCGATTTATATTCAATTATCAAGAAAATGGTTAGTACAGATTTTTTTTATATTTCTATTTATTCGATTATTGTAAACATTGTACTTTTCCTTTATTTAGTACTTTGATTCATATTGTACCTGAATTCGAATTTATGGAAATATTCGAAACTTGAATCCATAGAAAGACCAAAATCACCAATGTAACTAAAAGTATATGCCAGATTTAAATGGCAATGGATAGGGCACATTGCTGGAAGATTAAATAGGGTAGTAAGGTCTTCGAATTACTACAGCGTACCCGTAAATGCAAAGGTAAAAGACCTTCCAAAAGGTCAACCGAGGATCTGGTAATGATCACGGTAAACCGCTGGACATAAATAATTTAAAGGTTTTTGGGGTAGGCCTATACCTAATGGTTGATCTACTGAGCTGATTATTACAATCCGGTATTATTATTAACGATGCTATAAATGCAATGTTTAATTATTATAATAAAAATAATATTCAAATGTCAAGAATCAAAAGTTACAGGGTAAATACGTTGCGGAAAATATTACGTCATAACTTGCTATACAAAATTAATTATCTAGGAACCACCTTAAATTTTTTTTTTAATTTTTGCTATTGAATATATACATGTATTTTAATGTTAAATAAAAAAAATATATTTACCTACAAGCGTTTGATATACAGCATACTTAACATTTTAGCTGTATTTACAGTATTACTATTTATAGAAATAAATTTTTCACGCCTATAATTGACTGTAATAATTTCATGACTAATAATTATTATTAAATATGTATTGATTGTTTTATTTTCACCACCTATATTGTTTTTAAATACTAACGCATATCATACGTGTTATTACTGTTTATATAGTAATTTTATTGTTGCAGTTCCAATCGCAACATTTCACCTCGCCAAAGGTTGGCTGATAGAGAATGCCAATAAGTCCGCCTTTTGCCTAACCATTTTTTTGTCGTTTTAGTTACGTTTCAAAAGGAAATAGCTATAAATTTATGATAAAATTTGTAATATTTACAAGTGAAAAAGATTTATTCATGTAGTCCTTAGCATAATAACATATACTATACTATCTACAGTTTTAAGCAGTTGTGTGACTGATCATCAATTATCGTCTCCCTTTAAATACTTAACTACGCAGAACCATTTTAAAGATTCCTATATAACAGAGATCCTAGAAACCAAGAGTACGTACGATAACGTTAAAAACCTAAGCTATAACGGCTTAATTATTCACATTTTGTACGTTTGAAAAATTCCTTTGCACGTCAGGAAGGGTTATTAATTAAACAAATTTCCAGGACACCATAATTATATTGCAACGAATTACAGAAACAATACCCGAAAACAAGTGCATGTCCCATTCAACCGAAATATTCATAACCTTTACATTTACTGAAATAATTATATTTTACCATAACACCGAAGTAATAAACATTTGATGCATTTAAATAAGTGGCACAAATTTAAACATTATAAATAGCAAAAACAGATTGTAGGTACTAAAAGATAATTCATTTAGTTCCAATGTATCCAGTATAAATGAATTACAACAATTTACATATATACACATACTAATAAGACTACAGTCAATAATTATATCAATATTATTAATGTGGTAAGTGAGATAGACAAATAATAGAAGTTTATGTAGTAATTACATTCAATTTAATTCAATCATTTGGCACAAAAAAGTACTTGATATTTAATTTAACATTTTAGATTATTCCACAGAGTAATCAGAGTAAATATGATAACAAAAAAAATATAAATTAAAAAAAAACTAATTTAAAACATTTTAAACAATTCTGTGTTAATATATATTTATTAATAGAACCTAATTGTACTTTCGTGTAACTATAGTCTTATATAACAACAATAATTGAGCCAAGAACATTCATAAATATATTAATATACATAATTAAGTAGACAGAAACGTTTACATAAAAATAAAGCATCAATTTTATGTTTAAAGTAAACAATAATAAATCATACATTATTTATTCAGTCTTACTGCAAGAAACAAATACATGTGGAAGAGGATAATACGTTTAATTCAAAACATTAAAATTATTAAATCATTTTTATGTTGGAATGAAGGTAAAAGTTGTGTATTATTTAATAATTGTAAATAATTGAGAAGTCATTGAATAAAAATAATAGTTTTCTCAATATCTAAGTGACAATTGACTAACATTTAAATTCGGTATTAATAAATCATGATCATAATTGAGTATTTTCCTACATAAATATATCATCACCAGTCAGGTCCATTAGTCTTAAAAACAAACCATACCAAGATCATGGAAATACAAGAGCACAAAAGATCCACAGCAAAATTTATTTAAAGTGATAAAAACCATATGATGGAACAATATAAAATAAATATCTATATCATTGTAATATTTGAAAGTTAACGGTCAATGTGACCTTTTTAAGACAATGTTGATTAAATTAAAATCCATAGTATTTTTTTTCTATCATCATATCATGTCAGAGTCATAAAGCCTATTAAACATTTTCTTGTGAACTAAATTACGAGTAGACAACTAAATTACAGACAAAAAATATCAAAAATATAAGCAAAAAAATAATTATAATGTGTTTAATTGCAATACTGTTTTCATTGGAAATTCAAGAACTTGAACTTCATCTTATACTACTGTTTCTCATTATATTCGATTGTTTGTTTTTCAAATTACTTTCAGTGGTCTATCCATTCTACAGTATTCATACTTTTAGCCCACTATTGATGTGATTGTACCATTAAAATTGCTATTTGATATAAATATACCAGATATTTACATTTAAAAATCTTTAATATATTCATTACATAATTTTTTAAAGAATAATGTTTTTTTATAAAAATTTCTGCATATTTAAAGACATGTTTTTGTTCAATAATAATGTATTACCTATTTTAGCTATGGAGATAGCACCAATAATAAACTAGATTAAATATTCATATATGTTAACTAGGTGAAAATTCATATTATGCATATATGTATATTATACATGGGTTTCTTCTCTACTTTCTGAGTTAACAATATTCATTTAAGTAAAAAAAAAGTTCAACTTAAGGTCTTGTAAAGAAAACATACATTAATATTTTAAAAAATTAAATAAATGTTGGTCACAAATCATTACAACAGATTAAATAGCATATTTCATGACAAATTTCATTTCCATTAATTTTCATATTCACTAGTTAAAAACTCTTTAGAATGTATCAGTTATACTCATTATAGGCATTTTTACAAAACACAATAAGAATTATTAACAATTTTGATGTTAATTGGCCTCATTAGCCTCCTACAGCCATTCTAACCATTTCTAAATCTAAAACCAATTCTAATACCTACTAACTCCGGTTATACATGACTAACCTGAAACAACAAAGTATTTTTTATTACACTTTTATTATGAAAAAGAGTTTACAAGAAATACTAACAAATGGTTTTTAATGTACCCAATATCTATTACTACTGGTTGCCATTATAACATCTATTTCAACCGCCAAATATAATAGTACTTTAAACATTACTACCCAGCGCTATATTTATAGGCGAGCGAATCAATACGAAATGAAGGTCTTGTTTATTTCGCAATTTTGTCATTTAAAAAATCTCAAATTTCACATTCTTGCTTTGTAGAACATCATACAAAATTTAAACGCCTATTTGAAGTTTTATATAAGCGATAAAAATTATTCTCTCGCCAAGGTCTTATTTTTTTTTAATAGATTGTCAAATGAGCACAGTGGCTAACTATGAAATGATATCACTAAACCATAATTTATTTTCTAACAAATTTATTTTAACCTATCGAAACTTTAAATTTTTATTGTCAAAAAAATATTTTTTTTAATGCTCACTAATATTTTTTTGTCTAAACTGACCACAGTGTAGAATAGAAACTAAAGTCACAAGCTAGTAACTAAATATAATGAGCACTATTATTAGTGATTTGTATTTGTATGTCTATAAATAAAGAAGGTAAAGATAAATTTATTGCAAAGTAAGTTAAAAAGACTAATTAGACAAATACCTTTTTTTTTAATTGAATTGAAAACTATGTAGTGTTTTCCTTTACATCTTTTTGACTTGGTACACACGACTTATCTGAAATATCCTGTAAAGCCAATATTCTTAAATAAGTAAATGCAACTAAGCAAAAGCAAATTATGGTAGAAATATCTCAAGGGGAAAAGTAATAACTATTTCCAGCTTCTATTTCTCATAAAGGCCACTACATGTATCCAGAGAGGTGCATATGGCAAATACCACATCTCAAGGAGGCCCAGTTGAGCAGTGAACAATAGGCTGAAATCAAGATAATACATAGTAAACACTGAAGTGTTACTGTGTTGTTACATTAACATTAACATATCATTTCCATATAATCAAATTCACTTAGATAAAGATTTGCATAAATCCATTGCCAAAAGTACTAATGAAACGCAACTAGAGTAACTTCAATTGTTGCAATTTATCAAAGATTTAGTTATTAAAAAAATTTGGAAAAATAGAGTTACCTCATCAAGAGTTAAATTAGCTGCCGCATGTCCATTCTTCAAGATCTCACGTAAAGTATCATCTTCATCATCATCTGTATGGACATCGTAAAACTCCTCGCTGTCCATCTCACCATCTGTTGCTGCATTGTAATTAAGAACAATTTTTAAGGTATACTAAAACAATCTGTTAAAATCCTCCGCAATTGAATTAAATTATATATGAAGGATATTTTAAGAGTGTAAATGTATAAGTATAATAAAACATCATAGTCATACCTATTGTATAAAACTCTTTCTGACAATGATGTAATTAAATTTAATATGTCTAGAGAAATCAAAAAGGTTCTAGTGTTTACTATCCGTAAAAGATTGTACACCATAAGCATTACTCCAAAAGAATATACTTGTAATGCAATTACCATAGATAAATAGAATATATTTCTTAACTAAATGTTAAAGCACTAGTAAGAAAAAATTGATAATCATTGCAATAAAACTGAATTACTTACTTAACACTGATTGATAGTCAGTAAAGTATTCTGAATCAGATGCATAGCTTTGCTCTGGAGCATCAATAGTATCACCAGATGGTACAACTTTAGGTGTTTCTCGTTTTTTAATGCTTCGTTTATGCTTCATACGCTTAAGTTGCCTATAACAATGATTGTTGTTGAATAATTCTTTATAAAGTTAAAATATTAAATAATTTATACAATAAACCATAAATAATTTTTTCAATAGAATGATTGACATAAAATTTCTAATCCATGTAAAGCTAAATTGCAAATGATACTTTATAAATGGTTAGTAAATATTTAGTAACATAAATAGTACTCACGTTTCTTTTTGTAGTTCTCTTAGGGCTTCTAATTCTGATCTCATTGAAGAGACTTGATGATCAAGTCTTGCTACTTCTCTTACTACAAAAGAAATTTTTAAATGTATCTTACAAGCTGGTATAACAATTATAACCTTATTCACCAGGTTTAATTTTAAACAATATATTTATGACACTTACAAAGCAATGCTGTAGACTTTCAATGAACAACCTTAGGATGTTGGTGTGAGTAAAACCGAATACACTTCAAGAGCTAAATCTAAAGGCTTAATTAATATTTGATATTTAGGCACAAAATTATCAATTGGTTGTAAACAAAAAACTGGTTTATGTAGTAGATACACTGTACATCTAAGAACTCACCTAACATTGCTCTTCGTTTCTCTGCATAAATTTGTTCATAAATAAAAACTCCAGCAGCACTTACAAGTCCTACAATGGCAGCTCCGACCATTACACGCGGTGATAAAAATGTATTGCTGTTCATATTTATAGAACTCTTATTCAAAACTACAAAATGTGAACTTTTTGAAATGTTCTATAAAGAATTATATACTTTAATAAAAAGTCATTGATTTCCAACTAGATACACAAAATCAACCTGAAATGTTTCAACGATTTGCAATGTACGTGTAACGTAAAATAGCGAAAAAACGGAATGGAATATTTACATAACATGTGCAAAAATTGTTTAGAGAATTAATTAAGACAAAATATATAATTCATTGAATGGTCTGTAAATTATTATATCAGCAGCATTTTTTCATTTCAACTAAAATCAAAATATTTGTGACACGTTCGCTAGTGATGGATGTTCATGAAAAACGATTACATATACTTTAATAAAAAAAATATGTTCTCTTATTTCACCCTTTAAGACAATCTCTTGAAGTTTCATCATGTATAAAACATACTTGCGTTTATGTCGGTAGAAAAGTTTTAAATATTAAATACTTTCAAAATACTCAACTGAAAATCCGATTTAATCGTATTCGATTTTGAAATGTTTCGAGTTCTATACTTCTTACTTGACACTCTATTTAACCGTCAGTGAAATGAAAATTGAATGCAAGCTTGTTAATCAGTATAGTTATTTCAGTGAAAAAACTAAATTAATTAAAAAATATTACATGATACGTTTTATAAACACTTGGCATAAAATAACTTGATTTATGAGGAAGATGTTCAATTGTAGATTTTTTTAAGAAGTGTACTTTTGACGAAGCGTATTTTTTGAGTTAAGTGAAATATAAAGTAATGGATCCAAAAAATAATTTAAAAGCGACTATACAAAACATTATTTCTCAAAATCCTGGTGTGCCAGAAGACGGCGACAGTACAAGCATTTTAAAAATACCAGACATTGATAGTAATTTGGGGAATAATGTCAGAGAAATAATAACAACTATAGATATAAATAAGAAGGAGGCCAATATTATTTCATTAGACAAAAGTAATTATCCAATTGATAAAGAACTATGTAATTCACCTATTTTGTCTAATTTGGTAACACCATTAACAAGAGATGGAGTTAGTGAAATATCCAATATTATTATTTCTACAGAACAATGTGCAGAAGGGAAAATAAACAATGAGAATGACACAAAGCTATTTCCTGACGATGAAAGCTGCAGTGACATGCAAGATGAAGAAATACAGTTACGATGGGATGATGATGATATTAACTTAGATTGTGAAGATGTAGAAAGTTTAATAGAAGAAAGGACTTGTAAAGATTCGGAGGATATGATTGTTGAAGATAAATATTTAGAAAAAATCCATGAGAAAATAGAAATTGCTTCACCAGAGATAGCCAATCTTGATATGAAAAAAGTAATGTTTGAATGTGAGAAAAATGATTCTCAATGTGATTGTCAGAATAGTAATAATGAAAAAATGTGTGAAAATAAGTGTAAAGTAGTTACAAAACAAGATGAATGTTTGACAGTAGTAATGAAACTCGTTGGTGACCAAATCCCTGCTCAAGTTAATGATGACAAAGGTTTAAATCAATATATGTGTGAAAATATTTCAACCCAAAATGAATGTAAGGGAGTTATCATTGATCAAGAAAATAAGAAAATTTTAACTGAATATGAAAATAGCCAAATTGCAACTCAACTTAAGCTGGAGGAGAATATAACCCAGCCCAAGTGTAAAGAAACTGCTATTCAACAAGAGAATGACAATGTAACTGATGTAGATAATAAAATAGACTACCACATACAAGAAAAAAAAAATTTCAAACATAAGAGTGAGCATGTTACATCTGAAGAAACTATCAAAAATCTAAACAAACATGGATGTCAAGAAGTTGTATACCTTATTGACAATGAGAGAAGAATAACTGTACATGAACATGAAAAAATTGCCACAATAGTTGAAATTGAAAATAATGTAACCCAAATTAAAACTGAACAAAATACTACTCAAGTTGACTACGGTAGTAGTGAATCACAATATAAACATGATGCAAAAGTAACCCTGATGAACAATGAGACAAGTATATCTCAACAACAATCAGAAGAGAATGCAACTTTAGTTGAGAAAGAAAAATCTATGATGCAAACAAATCATAATGAAATTTCTGCTATAGTTGACAATGAAAGAGATATAACTGAATCTGAAACTAAAAAAAATACTGCTAAAATTGCCTGTGACAAAAATGAAAAACAACTTGAACATGACAGAATACTAACTCTTATGAATAATGAGGAATGCATATCTCAACACCAATCTGCAGAAAGTGTAACTATAGTTGGCAATGAAACAAATGTTACACAAAGCCAGCCTGATGAAATTGTTGCTATAATTGACAATGAAAGAGATATATCCCAAATTGAAACTAAAGAAAATACTACCCATGTTGACTATGACAATAGTGAATTACAACATAAACATGATGAAATAATTCCTACAAACAATAAAGAAAGTGTATCTCAACACCAATCTGAACAAAATGTAACTATAGTAAACAAAGAAAAATATGTGACCCAAAGCAAGAATGATAAAGTTGCAGCTACAGTTGAAAATGAAAGAGATATAACCCAAATTGAGACTAAAGAAAATACTACCCAAGTTGAGTATGACAAAAGTGAACCACAACATAAACATGACGAAATAGTACACCCAACAAATAATGAGGAAATTGTATCTAAAAATCAATCAGAAGAGAATGCAACTATAGTTGGCAAAGAAAAATATATAACTCAAAGCAGGCATGATAAAATTACTGCTACAGTTGACAATGTAAAAGATATAACTCAATTTGATACTAAAAACAATCTAATTCAAGTTGACAATGACAAATGTGTAAATCAACACCTGTCTGAAAGAAATGTAACTAATGTTGATCAAGAAAATAATATTACACATAATGAGCTTGAAGAAATTGTAGCCCCAGTAGATGATAATAAACTAGAATATAATCATGAGAAGGAAGACATTCCACCCCAAGTTATTAAAGAAAAAAGTGTTTTCCTTAGTGAGTGTGAAGAAATTGCAACCCAACATGGTTTAAAGAAACCTGATATGATGTTGGAAATACCTACACAAGATTTAATTGATTTCATAGATGACGATGAACCAGACTTATTAGGCACACTGGAAATGTCTTCTGATGAGACAGCAATTGAAATACCTAATGATAATAATGGTGATGTTGAAATGATTGTTAATAATGATGCCATTAATGCAAGGAATATGGATATTGAAATGGAAAATAATAAAATGTCAGAATTTAAACAAGGAACACCAAATGTTTATAAAAAAAATTTTAGACTTATGAGCGAGGATCAATCAGAAGTTTGTTCAGAAACATTATCAATAATTAGTCTTACAGAACCAACTGATAATGAAAAAGAGCAAAACAATCTAGTGCGAGACCCACAACCATCAACGTCAAAAGCTTGTATGATCACAGAAATGAGAAGAGATTCTGATGAAGTAGGTGAAGTTTCTGACAGTCTTGGTCTTTTAGCTGAATCAACAAGAGTGTTAGAAGATGATGAAGAGCAAGATGATGACGATGATGCAGATGACGAAGATGATTATGACCAGTATGAAGGTAAACTTACTAGTGTAGCTTTCTCAAATTGTTTAAATTACTTTCAGATTTCTTAGACAAATGCTATATAAAGTTTTATTAAGTAACTTATCAAAAGAATTATACAATAACAGTTTTCCTTTAACAAACTACACCAGCTGTAATGTATATATATTTTTTATACATATTTATCTACAATATGTACATATATATATAAATATTGTAGATATAAAGTATATTATGTATACTTAAAAAGAGTAACGCTATTTTTCATTAACCCTTTCGCGATGGGCTATTTTCTTTTTAAGTATGCTCATAAAACGGACAGTTTTCGAGGTTGGCGTATTCGTACGGTCCTCTTCATTCGTATGCCCACTATGAAATAAGAACCACTACTGCGAGATTCCTGCATGACAAATAACATAATAGATAATGTTAGATTTGCTTACAAACTCAAATAAACATATATCTAACATATATAACGAAAGCGTCTAGCATTCAATGCGTAAATATAATGAAATCGGATAAATACGGCCTTCAACTATTTGTCATATTTTTTATCAGAAGAATATACGGTCGCCGGTGCAGAAAGGACACACAACTTTCATTACAAATATTTCTTTATTATGAGTAGACAGCAATATTTTAGATTTTAATAACTTAAAAGCTACATAATATAGATAACTGGCATACATGTTTATAAAGTTAATTAACTTTGTACTAAATCAAACACCTATCTTTAATAATAATGCCAGTAAGAATGTATATCAAAGTAGTAATCACAATGTGAGGCTGTCTAACAGCATCACATTGTGATCATTACTTTGAGACTGGAAATGGTATTTGTCGATAAAACAAAAATTCACCAGCATTGCCTTTTAAACCTGAAGCCAATCATTTAAGTTGCACTACACTGTTTGGTGGCAGACATTGACTTTGCAGTAGTCTTTACATAGCCCTTTTAGTCAAGCAATAGGTTTTTGATTCCACAAAGTGCTGTAGTAGTATTCAGCTTAACAACTTCATTGAGTAGTTGAATCATAATAATGTACTGTTCCAGAGAGTAGTAATCAAATGGGTGCGGAATTTTCAGAAGATTCTAATGCTGTTACCTCTGAGACAGACACTGTTAAAGTTACTGAAATTGGAAAGATTAATGTTGACAAATGTAAAGCAAAAGAACAAAAAGAAATGGATTACATAGTACAAGAAAATGATTCTTGTGGATTCCATATAACTGATATTAAGACTCAAAGTGATGATCATAAAGATATTAGCAAAAGTATGGATAGGATGGCTCATTCTCAAGTATGTAGAATCCGGTTCCTTTTATTATTAATTTGATGCGGTAAAAAAGCTGATTTATTTTATTAAAAAAGATTCTACAAAGAAGTAATCTTTTAAAATGAAGTAATAGCTCATTATTATCATCTACCAATAAATATCCAAACAAGTAATTAAATTAAATTTCCTCTATGCGCCAATAAAAAAAATTCTGGAAGACACGAATGAGGCATGTATAATATCTTTTAAGCCCTTAAGTAATTAATTTTAACTTTTTATAGATTTTAATACCTGAAGAAAGGGAACAGGAAATAGTGGAAATAATTAAGTCTCCTGTTAATAATATTGGCAATATTAAGGACACTGATACTATAAATATATCGGCAGAAGTGCCAACAAAAGGTAATAAAGTGGTTGATTATATGTATGTGGTCATATATTACTTCTTTGTTTTCGATCTTATTGATAAAGATTAATAAGGTAATTTACCACAGAATCTGTTACTGCCGCCAAAGAATGTACATTAATTACTCTGAAGACTGTTGTAGCTAGTAACTACACTACTATTGTACTATTGCTCAGCATGATCACATTTATTCGGTTTGCCCAAAGGAAATGGATTTTTTTCTTAAAGTGCCATATCTAAGGAAGATGCGCAATCATTAAGGCAACATACATTCTCAATTTGGCAGTTCTGAAATGCAGATGGGTGTTCTTTTCAAACAACTGACGTAGATCTGGTCTTTAGCAAGGACATCATTTTACGGCTAACACTTTATTTTCCTCGAGACTCTTTTATGCTGCTTATGTGTTTCCAATTATGTGGCCAAGATCGTAATGGTTATGGCAAACATTTTTTTAGATTCTTTTGAAAATAAAACCTTGATGTAAGCTGTGATGTACATCACATATTTGCAGATAACGAACGCATTTCAGGTGTAATTGAGACAGATTTACCGTCGCCAAAAAATGAAATACAGGAATCAACTTTGGATGAAGAAGATGAGGTTGTACTATTAGAAACCTCATCAGATGAAGGTTCGTTATTAATACTTACTTCTGAATATTACTATTGAAGAATCTTATTTCAGAAACTTTATATAATAAATTAAAACTGTTTAAGATGTTCCTGTGGAAACCACAAACATTACGTGTCAAATCGAAATGCCATTAGCTTCTATAGATGTACCAGATTTAAATTCGCCACAGCAGACAGTGGAAAAGAATGATACAGGATTTGATGAAATATTAGAGAAAAATTACTCTGAAAAAAGTAGTATACATAAAACATCATTTCATCAAAAGGTAAGATGAAATATAATTTTTAAACTGGGATTGATTGTTTTAATTTAAGTTACTAAAAACAAGTAATTAGGGTATTGAGGCTTAACATTTTATTTTCTTGATTGGCACATCATTGTTAATTTAATCACATTATTTACCATCAGGCGAACATCGTAGTTTGATTGTAGTATTTATTTAAATAGTATGCAACTTTCCAACATTATATGTTACTGCTATTAGAGGTAAATTGTTGTAGTTTTTTTCTATAACACACAATACTTAACCTCATTTTCACATGATGTTTAGCGTCAATGAGATTCAATTCGCATGGTGAAATAGCGGTCTTCTTACAAAAGTTCTCTGCCACTTCTCCATAGACACGGTCCAAACTGACTTTTTATGTAACAATAAATTTAAATACTCTCTTCGTCTTGTCTGTTTTAGTCAAAATCACCAAGAGGATTAGAAGTGTTCAGCATTGATTCAGACGACGATGATGTGCTATCTAAAAGTAAGTTAATTTAAATTAAAAACAGAACAAATTTATCATAAGATAAAAATTCGGTTATTCTTTTTAATATCATAGATGATGAAGAAAAAAGCAAGGAAAGTGAGTTGCGTGAAGTCATCAAATGTGTTAATATCTCCTGTGGAAGTTCACGCGATGAGCAGTACTACGAAGCTGATGCTGCAGTATTAAAGTACTATGAAGCGGACCGAGGGAAGAAGGCGGCTGTATGTGGTACATGTGCAGATGCAGTTTTCAAGAGAAACAGGGTAAGTACCATCATTGTATTAAAATGAAATAGGAAATGAACAGGATTTAAATAAAAATCATTTGCGTGATGCACGTGTCACCAAAATTGATCTTTTTACCTCTTAACAACACATTAATTGAGATCTCTTGATGGCATTAGCTATGTCATCCTTTAAAACAGTAATGTTTGGGACATATAAGCATTGCAGTTGTACTTACCTACATGGCCCGAAAATAGAGTCCTAGAACCGATATTGACAAGGACCTTGTCAGGGCACCCTATACATTGAGATATTTTACAACAAATCCTTATTTCGTATAAACCCATCATATATTTAATATTTTCTAATGCAATGGTTAAACCTCCGCGTTAAAAATAGTATACGTTTTCAGGAATTGATTGAAGGTATTAAAAATAATACACCACTCTTGGAACTAGACATGGGTAAACAGATAGTAGAGATATCTGATTCGGATTCAGAAGTCGAAAAAGAAACTGTAGAAGAAAACAGTGAAAAAATCGGGGAGGCCGGGGCAAAGTTAGTGCAGCATTACTGAAATGTTTTAATCGTATTTTGTTCAAAATTATGTAACATACTTTTTTTTTAGATTTATGGAAGAGAAACTTGCAGAAATATTCAATGCGACATGGCAGAAGTTTAATATGGATTCTAGACTGGACGATGCCCAAAGTGTAATACAGCAGGAATTAAATCGTTTAGAAAGTAATTTTTTTTGCCCAGTGTTTTCGTGTATCAATCATCCATGTCATATACTCTTTTACATATTAAAAATATCTTATGTAATTAGGCCCATTACTTAGTACGACGTTTTGGTAACTGTTTAAACAACCTCCATTGAGTAATGGTTACCGCATGCGTAATAACGCGGAGAAACCCGTTTCTATTTCGGAGCTATATGTTAACATATGTGAACCCAAAATTCTGCGTGGGAACGCATTATTATCTACAGCCTTCTTGTCGCAAATGAATAATTAATTGATCTAGGATTTTTTTTACAGAGGAGACCCAAGAAATTAATCAGATGTTAAACGAGTGTCAATCGGAAACCGATAAACTCAGAAATGAACTTTATTCTACATTTGAACAGGAGCGCAAGATGTTGCCTCCTATTGTTATATTTGACACTGAATACAATGTAGTAAGTATTTAAATATATCTTAACATTGTTTTAAAATAGTAGTAATGGAATTAGCCCCTAGATTATATCTACAAAGTAATGGCTTCACTTAAATTAAGCTATAAAATTATTTTGTTATGTGTAAGTGATAATAGTGTAGGTGGGTCTCTTTGATAAGGTTGCCTTTCTATCGCCATGTTTGTGGAAGGGTTTTTACGAATACTGCCTAGCGACCTACCTTATAATGTATTTTTTATTGGTCTTGGTAGATTAGGTACTACCGGAAATACAATAGAAGCCGACGAATATTACATTGTTCACAAAGCTTTGTAAGCTAGTGAAATTGCTAGAATAGCTATGATTATGATCTCATGACTAAGATGACGATCACAATGTGGTTGAGTGTAAATTATCCAGTCTAGCGCAACGTTGTCATGGGACAGGGGTTCAGTAATCACCAGGTGATCGCATTGGTCGTCTTAGCGCCACGTCGTAAAAAAAAAATTATGGTCAAGTTTTAGTAAATTGTAGATAAGAAAAGTTGAATATTTTATTATTTTTTATTAAAATACCTACTTTCTAAACAAGTTAAAAAAAAATTTTTCGTTTTAGTTTTGTGAATATGAAGATAATGCACATGAAAAATTATCGGTGAGTACACATGTAATAATAAAATAGTTTATTTTTAATTTCCCGAATTAAAATTAACTGTTTGACATTTAATAAAATTCTTTGTAGAAATAAATTTTACACATTATAAGAACACAATTTTGGGAGGTATCTCTTTTACAAACGTACTTGGTTAGCTTCTACCCTTTTACGAGGTTTGACAATTAAGTAATGAGACTCATTAACAATGAATATGAGTCTCGTAGCGGTACTCGTGCGAGGTGGTTGTTTATCGCTACAGTCTTAAAAATAAGTTATCCTATTGTAGTAGTTCCGAGAAGCGCCGCACGCGTTACCGGGAGCGCGTGCGCGCCAAAACCGGTTTAGTGTATCGTTATGTACGAGTTAAGAGAAGTAAATGAAAGTGTAAATATGGATAAACATGTTTACATGGATGGGTTTGGCAGAAATAATAGTTTTATAGGCGAAAATATGAATACTTTAGAGACAGAAGATAGCATTTTTGTAGAAGAAGAAGCCGCTCCGTACGAGAACAGAAATAGATTTATGGTCGACGGTGTTCAAGAAGAGATGCAAGTAGAAAATAGCCAAAGAGCGATGAAAAGAAATAGAGAAGATTCGGGAGATGAAGAGTGGATACAAGTAGGCAATAAAGAAAAGGCACAAAAAGCAGATTTAGTACAGATCTATGTAACTCACAAAGACATACTACCGCAGCAGTTTGCGATGGCGAAATTATTCAAAGAAAATAATATTAATAATATCATAATAGTTAAATATCAAAACCCTTATAGAGTTAGAGCGTGTTTTTGCAAAGAAGAGGACGCAGAAATTTTAAGAACTTCTAAATATTTTCATGAGAATGAGTTTAAGTTTCAAGATGCCAACAATGTAAATTTTTCGTATGGCTTAATAAAAGCGGTTGATATGAATTTGTCTAATGAAGAAATTTCAAATGAAATCTCTAGCCCCAAAGCGGAACTAGTGTCTGCGTTTCGCTTACATCGAAGAAACAAACAAAAAAATGGAGAATGGGAACCCAGTGAGACAGTGCGGTTATGTTTTCGAGGTTCCTATTTACCTCCATGTGTATATGTAGCAAATATGCGTATTAAAGTCGAACGTTATGATTTTCCTGTCTCACAATGTTCAATGTCTTGGAGGATGGGACATAATATAAAAAAATGTGCTTCTCTCAAAATTGTATGTCCAAAATGTGGTGACAACTACGCGAATTGCGACACAAAAGTATTTAAATGCGTTAATTGTACGGGCCAACAAATGGCATTATCAAGAATATGCCGTTTTTATGAAAGAAAAACGTCTCCGCGAACTTATGAGCGACTTTAATTGTACATATAGAAAAGCGTTAATAATTTATGTACCGCAAGAATCTCACGATGATCGGCGACATATTTTACCTAATTCACAAATTAAAACAACATTAAATGACTGGACTTCGGATAATCAAATAAATACAAACCAGAATACTTTCGCCCAAGTGGTAAAAACTAAAGCTATAGTACATGAGGAGAGATCGTCACAGATAACACCAGATTTAAACAAGAAAAGACTCGTTAAAAAAAACCGGGCAAAATCACAAATGT
>DWLS01000578.1:0-28672 GCA_018246255.1 Pachliopta kotzebuea
CTCTCCTCTCCCTTATATTATATAATTTATATATGTATATACTTTTCAGCTCGCGGAGTCCGGATCCGCGAGTGCAGAGTCCAACGAAGCTTTCGCGGCTATAATAGTGGCCGAAAGCATCGACATCACCCGAAAAAAAAAAATCTACCCATTAAAAAAGTATAAATTCTGCTGCTTATGTTTTTACATTAAATGTTGTAATTTTTAATTGCTTTTATAAATATATAGAAACATTTAATTGTTGTGTATTTAATTTAATTTAAAATTCGGTAGTCTCTTACGCATAATATATACTACGTATTAAAACTGGTTCCATCTCTTATTACCCCGTTTTGCAATAAAGTTCTGTAAACTAAATTATCAACAGTCATGTTAGTATTTTACAAAAGTAAAAGTACAATATTTTCGGTACGATAAGATATTTTTTAAGGTACAATGAATGAAATCATCTAAAATTGTATTCCACTGGTAACTCCGCGTTGATAATGTAGACACGTAAGTGCGGCATCCGTACGGCTTCGCACTGGACCGCCGGTGAAGACCATAAAAATGAACTCAATACTAATCATTGGATTACTTATAATCTTGATCTCAAATAGTAAAAAAACTACATAATTTTCTATATAAGTAAATTATGACATTACTTAACAATCACAGTATCTGCATTTAATACTTTTATCATAGTATACGTCTCAATACAACTAATAAATAATGTACCTTTGTTAATAATAATCGTTTGTCATATTATATACCTGTAATTTATCATACACATCTGGTTCAGATAATATTATTTTATTTCCATATCCCGTGAACAAAGCTAAAATTATGACGACTTTTTTTATTTCTTTATTGTAAGACCTTTAAAGTAAGGTGCAGAAGGCGGGCTTAATGCCAGCAAGCATTCTCCACCAGCCAACCTTTGAAGAGGTGAGATGTGATTTTCTATCATTATCTGTATAAAACTATTACATTATTTATCTCATAATTTTATTGGTTATTCTTCTGCCGGAGACTGTCTAGATAGGTACCACACAATTCCTGTTTCTACTGGCAAATAATAATATGCAAATATTACTGTGTTGCTGTTTGAAAGGGGTTGTATGCTAGTGAAATTATTGGGGTAATGCTGTATATACCATCTTAACCATCGCCACGTTGTTATGAGCAGTCAGAAAAGAAAAAAGGCAGGGAAGAAAAGAATAAAAATCTTAAGTTATTTATGTTTATCAAAATTGTTACTGACTATATAATTATAAACTGTATTGTTATATAATATACTATATAGTATCATTTCTTTTTCGTCTCTATATTTCACATAAAATTTTCTTTTATTGTATATATATAGAATTACCTGCTTTATACTTTTCATTAATTAACTTTCTTCACAGGTCTTCTAGAAGAGAACTCTTTTAACTTCTTATTTATGGTTAAGCTTGTCTATGTACTTTTATCTTATAATAAACTACTTTTTGTTTGGACAATAAAGAATGAATAAATTTCATTGAATTGCGTTTTCCTTTCAATTGCACTGAATTCTTACCTCGTGTTTATTATGTAACAACAAAATTACATATACACTACAATTATTTTTTATTTGCTATTATATGAATGAAATTTAGTAGTAAAAGTATATAGAAAGTAATTTATGTTAATATAGTTAGATAGCGAACTGTAAATGGATGAAATGGTGGTATAAATATGCAGGTCATGCCCCACGACGGCGAAGGTCGCTTAACAGCTAACGTGACGTCCCCATTATTCTGCACGATCTTGTTTGAACTAATGATATTATTTCCTTTTTACGAAGAAAACTATTTTTGTTAAACCCTAACGTTTTTAAGTTCAGTTACTATAACTTTATAGTTTAATATTTTCTCTAAGTTAATAGTCAAATAAGTGCTGGGAAAGCTTATATCCGAAAACATAACTGGTCATCCTAAAAATTCCCTACGAGGTTTAAAGTACCAATTGTAATAATAACTAACAATAACTAAACTTGTACTTCATCAGCTGACAAACATCCACTGTTGGACATAGACCCACCCCTCATAGCTACGGAATTTGGGCCTATTCCCACTACGCTGGCCTAATGCGGGTTGTTGGGAAGCTATAGCCTTGTTTGTTGATTAGCAAGGTACACCACCGGTATGCGAGGTTATCTTGATCCTCGTAAGTTGTAGCATTAGACCGCTTACACCTTTTTGTATACTAATTGTAATAATCAAGACTTCAAACTCAAAAAATTTGTCAAGAGTTGCTTAAAGTTTATATTTACATAACCAAAGAAGATTAATGTACTTATTAACCAAATGGCCAATTCCTTCCTTAACTTTATCCTTTATCGACAGGATAAAATATAATACTTTTATCCTTGACAACGAAACCGCTTATTAAAAAATGTAATCAGAACTTAAAAGAACAGAGGAGAGATATCAATAAGTCACGAGAACAACTTGACATCAAATTAAAAGCTATTTACATTTCACTTTTAACTTAACTGTTGGTTATTTACCACATATGATAAAGAGAGGTCCTATGAGCTGAGGCTTCTATTGTTACACGGTTACTCCATGATCCAGATGTGAGGGTTCGATACTACCTTTTCTGTAACGGAACACCTTAAGTGCACGAACCAGGGGATCAAGTTACAAAGGACTGTGAACGCTTGAGAGTAGTAAAAATGGCCCAACGTCACAACATATCGGATGACTAATGGCCCGGATTTCTTGTCGCAATAAATGATTACACTGCCACAATACAAAATGATTCCGGATTAATTTATCTACCTCGGTCACTCGATTTTACGTGGAGGAGATGATAACCAGGAATGAAAGAAGTTTATGATTACTGATGGTAGTTACTACCGCAGCTTCTATCGCACCTGACAAACAGCACTGTATAAAAGTTAACGTGATCAGTTTTGAAGGTTGCTGTATGCTAGTAAAATTACTGGGGTAACGATACTTAATATCTTATATCTCAAGGCAACGAACAAAGTGTGGTGCTGTATATACCATCTTAACCAGCGTCACATTGTTATTAACAAGTGTATCACTTACCATAAGGTGAACGCTTTCCTTAACTCGCCTTGTCGAATAAAAATTCGCAGTAAAAAGAGTTGTTACAGGTTGACTAAGTTTTGAGCAAAATTTTTCAATCTAGCTTCTAAGTAGTATCACAACTCTAAATTATTGTATATATTTTTAATTTACAGAGAGGTAACGCTTATCTTCAATCTCAGAAGTGTAATAACAATATGGTGAAATATGGTTAAGCGTTATCACCCATTGATGTTTTACGTGGAGATCTAATCAAAATTTTTAAAACAAACATTATCTTTCATTTGCTAATATTGAATTTGGACTTAATATACACCATAACCAAGCAGTAACGTTTTAATTAATTCAATGAATTACTTCTAACGACTTATTTTATTTACATTGGGCCGATATTAATTTGTTTTGTACGGGAAAGTTCAAACAAAGAAGGACCTTTGTGAAGCATAATTGCTTTCACGCAATAAAACGATCATTTCCAACGGCAGGTTCGCCTGCTTATTACAAGTCGACCGGTTTTAAATTAACAAGCAATAATTTTGGTAATAACCTATAACTTTACCGTTTATATAAATCTTTTAAACTATATAAGAATATATATTTTATAACAAACTATCTGCTAATGTTTATATGTAAAAATTCTGAAAAGACGTGTCAATTCACAGATATTTTAGTAAATAAATGCTTTTACTAATCATTATAGTATAATGATTTGTAAAAGAAGAAATATATATCCTTATTACGGATTAAGATATGTATTTTTAATCATTACTAATTATTTTATAACTTTTTTAAATTTTATTTACGTATACAATAACAAACGTCATAAGCATGTACAAACAAGTTTTACAAAATAATACTATTATCTACATACGTAACTTATTACAGGCATATGTTACACCACATTATTAAATAAATTATTTATAAATATATAACCATGTAACAATAGTCACAACATATTATATAATACTATATGTATTAAGTTTTTGTATAGTATATTGAGTATTGTGTATCATACGTTTCGCAAAAATGATCAACTTGGAACTTGTAAGTGGCTACTAAAAAGGTTTTCAACGTTTTCGATTTTTCCTTTTAACATCAACATTCTGAATATTAAACTAAACCATATTTATAGTGAAGCAAATATGTTTATATAAAGTTTAGGCGAAATATATTTTGCAAAGCGCGAGCTCAGAAAATGTATGAGGGGCGTATTACTCTCGCGCAATATTGATTCAGGAACTTTATTATTAAAATATCTATTTTATAGTAAGGATATAAAAGTTATAGGACGATATAACAATATAAGGATATTAAAAATTTTACGGGGTTTTGTAATTCCTTTACCACATTAAATGCAAAGATTTATCTAGTGTTAGATCTCTATTGTAAAGACTATCTATGTACTGAATGACTGTGTATGTCTGTATACAACCGCGACTCCTATTTCTACCATCAAATAGTAACGTACTAACATTACTGTATTGCGTAAGAAGGGTGCAGTATCCTAGTGAAATTACTGGGGTAACGAAGCCTAACACTTTATGTCAAAGCGATGAGCGTATTGTTGTGCCGAGTATACCATTTTAACCAGGGCCACGGTAATATAGCAAGGGAATCACATACCATTAGATAAACACCTAGCTCGTCTCTTCATCTTGACGAATTAAAAAAATTAACGTATGAAAAAAAAATTTCTGTTTACTATTGTTAGAAAGACTTTCAAAGGTTTCTCAAATTTGTTGTTTCTACAAAAACCTGACTCGACTATTTATATTAGGTATTTCTATTGATGTAATGGTCAAAATCATACCAAAAGCAAGACTTTTGGATTATAATTTGATCATAGTTAACACTCATATGAAGATCTATTCTGTTATGTAACCTTGAAATATCATTATTGCGCTTTAATCAACATTATCAGGAAATTCATGTTTTATTATATACATTAAATGATCAAAACGTTGGCTATGATTATAATCATAATAACAGATGTACAAATGCCAGCTTTTTTTCTATTCTAATATTTTATAAATGTAAAAAAGAGCTTCGTTTTCACGCTTTAATCTCTTAAGAAATTTTAATGAAACTTAGTGTACCTATAAGTAAGGTTTTGAAGAAAAGCTAAAGCTACTATTTGTAGCGGAAACCTTATATAAATACAGATTAACAGATTGTTTTGAGAACCCACTAACTCTCAAGTTAGGGGCCAGTGACAATTTATTATAATCAAATTAATGTTTAACCGCTAAAGTACTATTATCTTCGTATAATTGTATTAGGCGTAAGGTTAATTAGGCTTTATGCTTGCGATAACTGATAGCTTACATATTTGAATAAGCAGGTCAATTGAATTGCTTATTCAAATCTTAACCGATTGACAAACAATATTTGAACATTTTCTTCTATTCATAAACATAAATAAGTACAGGTGTTCGGAGCCTTTTTTCACAACATATTTATCAAATACTGGCGAAGAGCGAGTTGGCGGAAGTTAGTAACAAAACATTAAAATGTTTCTGCGTTTTAACTTGTATAACCTGCACAGCGAGTACCACGCGAGCGGTGCTACGAGTAAGTAATGAAATAACCAGGAAACTCGTTACGAACAGCTTTAACATCTGTTACAGTTAATGTAATATTCTCATCAAAAGTTATTAGTTTGTCAACACAATTTTGTAAGCTTGTTGTTAAGCCCGCCTCGTGCATGTAACGTAGACGTGTAAATTCTGTTCACGTAATATCGGGAACATTACAGAAAGAGACAAACATCGTACATCCTCAAAAATATGCTCTTAAACTAAAGAGGTGATAAACTGGTCACCTAGTAAGATTTACCAACAAGAGATACGGACAAAAGATGAAACACTGTAGGTGAGACCAAGATGAAATAGAAGAAGACGCCCCAGGAAAAAATGGCCGTGAAGAGTTAAATAGGTACAAAGAAACTATTCAATGGAAAAGGCAAATATCAAAGCAACTCTCACATATAAAAAACTGTTCAATAATAAAAAAAACCGCTGTACAAGGAATTAAAATCGGCTTTATTATTATTATTATAGGGAACGTCTAGTCTTTAACAATTAGCTACGCACTAAGATTTCCAATGATGAAGAGGAAATGATTAAAGAAAAATTTCCGTATCGATTGACAGTAAATTATCACAAATTTTTACCTTTAAAGTATACTATCAATCTCTATTTAAATTATTAGATAAAACTTTTTATTTTATAACAAAAGCAATGTATGTGAAAGCTTAAAAGAAAATACTGCAACTATGATATGATTTTATACACATTTATTTGAATTTGCTTAAACTATAGTTATATAAGGATATAAATTTATAATGCTAATTTAATGGTAATGGAATATCAGTAGTATTTTGGTCTAATTCAACCAACCTTTGCCCTCATACTAAAATGAGTATTCCAGATAAGCACGATTCCCTATATTTGACCTCATTGTCTCTTAACATGATGCGATATTTAGATCGTATTAGTTCCTTGTCAACAATAGAATAAAATCTACTGATAAAAGATATTAATAGCATGATCTTTATCTAAATTTCAACAATAATAAAAGTTAATAGCGCACCATTAAAACCTTATTATATTAAACAACACTATTGTTGTATCTTTATACGGGTCCATAAAGAACGACGGAAATAAAACTGGCGACTCTCCGCAAATTCAATGGCGCCATAAAGACCAAAGAGGAAACACAATCCATATTTCCCAAGGCGTTGCTGAGTTAATAGTCATAGTAAGGACAATAGATATACCTCCACGTTATCTTTACATCAATCTACTAATACATTAGCAATAAACACATAAAACCGTAACACGTAGTCCAAGTTATACAGCTATAAAATGTCTCAAAAATATTTAAATACTTTAAACCAGCTAACTTCGGTATGAAACAAATAAATCTGAAATTATTCTTCTTTAAAGTTTTTCGTATTTCTCGTAGTAAACCATAGATTTTCTTTTATGCTACAATACGACCAAGACATTTGGCTGATGGTAAGTGATATGCTTGCCCATAACAATGAGGCGCAGGTTAAGTTAGAAACATGCACTACATTGCGCTCATCGCCTAGAGACGTAAGGTGTTAAATCTCGTTACCCCAGTAATTTCACTAGCTTACAGCACCCTTTCACAGTTATGTTTGCACAGTACTGTTTGTCAGCGACAATAAGAGCTGCGGTGGTACCTACCTAGGCGGTCTCCGGTTATGGAGACCTACCAACAGTAAATCGATGGCGAAGTGTGTCCACCCAGAATACTCAGTCTCTCATAGGTTGATAGAGCAATGCTGATATATAGGCATATTTACAATAAAATGGTAAACAGGTGGTATCGAAGAAACATTACCACCAACACCACAACGATGTGTCTTTTGAATTCAATTAAAGACCCCCGTATTACTACGTTAAGGTTTAGCCGTTACGACCTTAAAAATACCTGGAAGTGAATAAGGTAACAATATTTATTGTCAAAGATGCAGTATATTTAAATATATTTTATTCATATAAATGTATGGAAGCATTGGTGATGAATTTAAAATGAGCACAGCAGCGATTAAAGATTATTAGACAAAATTTGATGCGGACATGACTTATTCTTCCTTAAGATGGGCACAGGATGTGGAAGATAATGCAGAAATATGCGGATGGATGGCTCAATAATACCAAAGATTATCAGATCTGAAGGCAGACTGAATTACAGGAGGATCGAGTTGTAGGATTGGTTACTAACAGTTAATTTTGAGAAAAGATTGACAGGTGACACGACGGGTAGCTCTCGCATGTCGGCTGCCAAACGAGGAAACGTGTTTTTCTTAACATTAATTAAACGAGCATTTTATACATAACGTATTATTGAGTCATCCCCCCACCGCAAAAGCTTCACAAAACATTTGCTACAAACACTCGCACAATACCAATAACTGCTTAAGTCAAAACGACGCACAGCATAATTTATTACGGTTATGAGCAGTATAAACATCTTAATTATTACTTCAATCATTATATTGGGCATAAATAGCAGTTTCGCTAGCACATCTTGACTGTTTCAAACTTAGAAGAACTAACACTGTCAAAGTTGATATTAGATATTAAATCAAGGTAAGAACTCCACATAAACTCACCGATGGCGCAGTTAGTAACTGCAGAGCTTCGCTAAGATGCTTTAGTGTCAGGGTATTCTTCTCCCCGTCCTCCTCATCCGGCCCGGGTAGATGAACGGACGACTGTCGGGATCTAAACTCTGGCTTCTTGCCGCCGGAAGCGCCGCTATTCGCGAACTGCTGTTGGGAGGAGGCGCGGCGGAACGGGCAAGTCATCTTCGAACTTAGTATCTTCTATATTACCAGTGTATACTCAAGTCATAATAGACTCTACGAAGTCTCTATTTATCAAACAGGGACAAAGGGACGTAACCTGCAACAAAAAATAAGTTTCTATCAAATGCTATGTCTATGTGTTGTTTTCTCATGGGATTAATCGATGAGTTAGGCGTTCACCTGATGGTAAATTATACGCTTGCACATTACGATAGTATACGCAGTATTTGCTTGCCCCTTTGAAATATAAGATGTCAAGTCTCGTTGCACCACGCCTGCCATCCGCGCCGAGGGTACCGGGTTCGAATCCGGCCTACACCAATGAATTTTTCATTTAATGTGCAGTTAGTATAAGAACTCATATGACTATTTAATGTATCAAAACGCGTGGCTAACCTAAAAAAATTCTCCATGCCACAGTTTTTTTTTCTACGAAGTGACAAAAAATGCGTAGCGTTAACCTGATGATAAGTGATACGCTTGCCGATAACAAAGTGACGCTGGTTAATATGGTATACACTGCAGCTCATTGCGCTTGTCGCGCGAGACATATGGTGCTAAGTCTCGTTACTCCAGTAATTTCCCTAGTAGCACTCTCCAAATTGGAACACAGTAATGTTTGCCAGCTGAAAAAGGAACTGCGTTGGTAACCTATCTAGACTGTAACCGGCCGCAGAGATCTACTACTAGTTAATTATCTAATCAGTAGCAAGATAATCCAAATAAAACACCGGTTTACTTATCCCATCAATGTATAAAATCATAGATTAAGATAATTTTGGATATTCAAATAAATATAGAAATCTAAACATAAAGAATCATAATAAGTTTGAAAATCTGTTATGTAGAAAAACTATGACTCGTTTCTAAGGAAACAGTGCATTAATAAAAAACACTATCTAGCTTAAAGAACTATTTCAAGTCTTAAGTAGGTAATCCAAATTCTCTTTTTTTCTTACATTTCAGCAAATTACTATTCTCAGACGAAATTTAAAAATATATGTATAGCAAAATAAATTTTAATAGTAATAGTGTTAAGTTTAATTTGAAAAAAAAAGCTATTCCTAAAGAGTAGTTTAAATTCCAAAGCGTTGTTAATTCAGAACGAAAATATGACACTCGTTATACTAGTAAGAAGAGCAGTAAATTTACATCACAAGTGTGTTTTTAAACAGATGTGTTAGGACGAGTAATAATTCACTGAGCTAAATCAGTTCACTAGTTGTTTACTTTAGACACGTACACATTGATTCCATATGCAAAGTTGTGAAGTATTTAAAAATTTATATTTCTTAGTGGTTATATCCTTATACTGATGTTCTTCTAGATTTACATAGAGTTCTTTTTCCACTATCAAACTTTTTTGGATAAATAGAACTTCAGTCTGAATAGTTCTGGTGATCTGATCATGTCTCACTTCTATTGTTCTTTTTAAAGAATTTCTGCTTCTCATTTCTTATTGAAATTTTCTCCTTTTAATGCAGAGGTCCATGAATGTAAAATATTTTGAATCGAGGACGAACTTCCTCGGAAGAGGCAAGTGTTACTAAAGATCCAAATGTACCGCGCAACGCGAAACTTTGTCTGTGGGAATGCAGCCGTTGCATGATAATTCTGACGTGTCTTATTCGAAATTAAATTATGCACTTGGGATCTGGAAGTTTCAAGTTAAATTTATGTAATTTTACAGAATGCATGATGTTTTATAAGTATATATATCTTCAGCCTTTTCCTGCTTCTTGTCTTAAGCTTTACTGATAACACTAAAAGTCATCGAACCCCTGATAAGGTGGAAGCGGTCCTCGGCGAATGTGATCATTAATGAATAAAAATTATATATGAATTTCTGTATCGATTTCCAAAGCAGTTTTTTAATTAAAAATTGCATTCATAACAAAAAAATTTATAAATATTATTGAATCATGTTAAAACTTAAGCTAATATTTTTTTTTATACTATTCGCCGAGACTAGCGTGCCGATCACCTGATGATAAATGATACGCTCACCTATAAAAGCATGACGCTGATTAAGATGATATAAACAGCACCACATTGTGCTCGTCCCTGGAGACATAAGGTGTTAAGTCTGACGCCTTTCGAACAGAACCCAGTAATGTTAAAGGTATTGTTTGTCGGCTGCAATAGGAGCTGTGGTAGTACCTATACCTAGACGGTCTCCGGCAACAGAAGCCTACCAGCAAGAGTATTTATTTGTTAAAGGTATAACCTAACGTAAATGTATAAAGTATATAAAATAATGAATACATTCATTCGTAAAGAAGTAAGCTTAATATATACTGAGTGAAAGTAAACAATATTTTCCAGTACTGGTCTAGTAATACAAGTTTTTCCTGGTGTAGAAAGATTAACTTTTCTTCTTCTATATCTGTGTATAAGTACTACGATGATTACAAAATCAATAACGTAAACATGAGTAGTACTTGAAGAATATTCACTGACGTGAAACCAAACATTTTAAACCTCTTTTCGTAATATCATTATCGCGGTCTTCTATAGCAGTTCCCGGTCGAGAATAGCAGCGAGGTCGTAAGTGAAATCGCCCTGTTCGAGGAGACCTTAGTAAGTTTAATAACTTAGGAATTCTACTCATTTCCTTGATATTGCGTAGTAAACTATATAGAAAATCCATTACGCTCGGCATGGATGCAATGGAATTTATATAAAAGCGGCTTCTTTTTATGGATACATCGTATGGAAACCTCTTGAGGGATTACTCATATTCGCTACATATTCTCCATGTCGTAATACTGAAGAATATTTTGACATGAAAATTTACTGCGGAAGTTATCACAACTTTTTAATTACTGTATTGATAATATGTATTTTATAGATCAATATTTCAATAATATAAAAATCGTCATAATACATATACACAATATAGGAAAGAGAACCTCTCGTTGACTCAAATTAATTTGGGATCAATATTAAAAGCAATAACATACGCAAGCTAATGAAGAGATGGTACTGAGGACGTATTGCAATATCTAATTACGCTAATCTCCTTATACAAGAAAATATTAAGCTTTGTTACTGTAGTAATTTTACCAGCACCAGCGATGTTAAAGCCGAAAACGGTTTAACTACTGCTTTTCGCCGGAAAGAGGCGTTGTGGTGATGTGTTTATAAATTGAATAATTGTGATATACAATGTTGAGTTACACGGTGTTTACTTTGGTCTTTCGTTGAAATCTGGACGCTATTTCAGTATATTTCAAAAATAGCCCGTGATTTATATTTGAGAGAGGTTACCGAATCAATTTTACACGTGGATGACCTGATTTCGTGCACCGTAACCATTTGTACTTAATAATAATCAATTGTGCTACAGATAACGTTACAAAGAAAAACAATTATTAAGCATATGAACGCGGGTTTGAAATAAAAGATGGAAATTTCCCACATGTTACAAAGAAACTAAACATTAAGTTAGACTTAGGTTCTTTGTGTTTACAAACTTAACATGGGCAAAATGAACCGTCACCTTCAAAATGAATCTTAACAAAGTGTTTGATTGCGTTTAGATAATTCATAGCACTAACGAATTTTTAATATGCATCTCCTTTACAGGGTGAACCACTCTTCTTTTCTTGGTAAACAGTTTAGGACATACAGTATCTACCGACTAACTCTTAAATCCATCACCCAGAGTTTTATAGAGGAAGTGTGTGAAATTACAAACCCTCACAGATTCTTCAAAACCGTATAGGAAAATTAGAAATAAAGGAGACTGAATTGATAATAACAATCCAATGAATATAAATTGTTTTCCAATTTTACTAAAAGAAGAAAAACAACAAATTAAAGAAGATATAATTTATATAATATAAACCGTGATCTCCATTGGCGCTCCTATATCCCTAAAGTCGGGCAAAAAGGATAACGACGTTCGCTTATCGGGGACGATTGTAACAACTGCGTAGATAAATATTTACCCTTGGTCTCATATGAAAATTTAAATCTATAATTTATGGTAAATTCTACCATATAATTTTTAAAGGACCTTGTACTTGAATACGCTCATACTAATGAGAAAAATCGACAACGGAAGAAAACTTGTCATTATATAAAGCAGTTTTATAATGTAAAAATGCATTTAGTTTGTCATATCTTTTAATATTACTTCCTCGAGTATTAATTTAGGGAACATCTCCGTCTAAAGGTTTCATGTGACCTATTTCCTAGATTAGAAATTCCTATTAAATCAGCGTCCGTCTAGATTAATCGAATATTAAATTTGATAACAGTAATTAGTTTGAATTTTAAACTAGAAATGTTTTCAAAGCTAAATTTCCGATAGAAATCTTTTAGATGATAGTATTATAGACAAATAATACCGCTACTCTTTCTATAGAATTACCAAAGGACACTGTGTTAACTTCTGCTGTAAGTAGAATTTTATAATACCTATATATAATTTTATAATATTTATACCTATATATACTGGTAGGTCTATGGAGGCGGACTCTGTATAGGCCATCACCGATGTTGCTGTTTAAGTCTTTATAATTACTACATTACTCAGGTAGCGAGTAATACCTCAAGACTCGTGACGACCATTGATACAGAGTAAATATTCTCACGTTCTATATTGGCAAGCGACAAATTTATTACTATAGCCAAAGTCAAAGTAAATTTTTTAATTCAGGATCAGTAGTTAACTTACAGAATATAAAAAATCTACGACCCATTCGCAAAGGAAAGGCCTATATTATAAAGGCATAATTATTTACGATTATTCTTGCTACAGATATCCCTTACTTTGATCAAAAATTTCTCTTTTAATCAACTAAAAATATTTCTGATATCTGGTCTTTATATTTAATGAGAAAAACTTTTAAAATGTCTTTCGTCACAAATTAAATTTGTGTTCTAAGTGAAATAATCTTTTGTTTCATTCAGTAGGCTCGTTTGTTTTATATAATTTGTGCTGATGGCGAGAGACGGGGTGAAAAATTAAAAGGTTCAAATAACACTTCAGCTGTTATTTAGAAATGTTACCTCGAATTTGTCATTTGAAATCTGACGAGACGCAAAGTCTACTTTGAAAATTTAATCCTTCATTTGACACTGAGCGACCGTCCTCGACTTTTGATTGGAGTAACGAAAGTTATTTTTTTTTACTCAAAAAAGAAAACTATTATATTTACTGTGTTTAGTTATGACAAATTCCATAAAAAACAATACAACAAATAGAGAGCGTTGAAAACCTCACAAAGGTTTCAAATCTCTCTTTCCGACTGCATCAAAAAAATAGACCAAAATATATATTTTTTTATCAACCTGGCAACGAAAAAGGCGTTCATCTGATAATAGCTGATATGATTGCCCATAACAACGCGGCGTTGGTTAAGATGGTACACAGTACCGCATTTCGCTCGGCGCTTTGAGACCTAAGGTGTTAAGTATCGTTACTTCAGTAATTTCACAAGCTTATAACGCCTTTAATATCAGAACACAGTAATGTTTGCACTGTACTATTTGCCGGCTACAAAAAGTGCTGCAATAGTACCTATCTAGACGGTCTCTGGCAACAGATACCTACTACCAGTGGCTACAATATATACCAATCTAAAAAGCATAATCTCACGAGTTATGGCAATAAAATTGAAAACTAGAAATTTCGTTTGAAATTCTATAAGAATATTTTTTTATAAACATTTAGAAAAATTCACCTCTTTCAGATCGATCATTATGATCATCAGACGATATCCTGCTGAACTGCCTTCCGTAAATATCTTATACCGATCTGGGCTCAGCGTTTTCCAGCGACCTTCATCAGTATACCTAGATAATGTTCTACCATACATTACACGTGCTAAATCAAGTTTAAAATTGTTGGGCCGTAAAGACTAAGTAATGTCTTTTTTTATTACTTAGAACAACTTTCTCAGCTCACCGTAGAGAGAAGAGCTAATGTATAATTTTATGTGCATGTGAAAAAGCTTTAAGCTTTTGTCCTAATGTCCCTGAAGCATTAAGATACAAGCTCAACTGTACCCTTAAATGTACTGGTGGTAGGTCTCTTCTGCATGAGACCGTCTAGGTAGTTACCACCGCAGTTCCTATTTCTATCGCCAAATAGTAATGTGCAAATATTACTGTGTTTGGGTTTGAAGTATAATGTATGCTAGAGAAATTAGTGAGGTAACGAGACAACCTTATGTCTCAAGGCGACGAGCGCAATGTGGTGCTGTGTATACCATCTCAACCAGCGTCAAGTTGTTATGAGCAACTGTAGTTACCATTAGATCAATGCCATGTTCACTTCGTCGCTTATTAACACAAAAAAACTTTTAAAACGATGAATGTATATCTATTAGTATGTTAATTGTATATCCTGTATATAGTATACAATGTATTGAGGAGTGTGCTTACAGAAAGGTTTATAAGATTTAAATAAAATAACCAATAAAGTAATCGGTCGTGAAGTGTTGCCATCGTTGCCAAATAATATTCTACAGACCTTGAGACAATTCGCATTTCCACCGAGTTTACAAAAACATTTGCTGCCATTTATTACGACTGATAACAATACTAAGACTTTTTTGGGTTTACTTCTCAAATGTGATTTTATTTCTCTGGAAAGCCAAATAAGAGATTCATTGGAATTTACTGCTAGTTATTTGTGCCATAATTGTGTATAGTAACCATTGTCTATTCTTAGACTTGCGAATGAAGTACTTTAGACACTTGCAAATATTTAAAATTTTTGCGATTATCTTTGTTTCAATCTGTTAAAAGCATTACCTACCAATTTTATTAAAGTATGTTTATAGTGGAATAATTGACTATAGTGATGAATGATTTTTTAATTTGAGGAGACGAGCAAGGCGTCCAACTGATGGTAAGTGATACGCTGGCACATAACAACGTGGCGTTGGATAAAATGGTATACACAACACCACATTGCGCTCATCGCCTTGAGACATATGTTAAGCCTCGTTACCCCAGTAATTTCACGAGCACATAGCACTCGACAAAGCCGAAAGACAGTAATGTTTGGATATTACAATATGGCGATAAAAATATGAGCTGCGGTGGTACCTACCTAGGCGAGATATTGCCGACGAAGCATTAAATCGACGACTACTAAATAGATTTCAAATTTAATTGACTTGTGACATTTATGTGGAGAATGAAAATTCATTATCCTATAAAGAATCCGTTATAAGCGATGACGTCACGATGCTATAACCATAGAAAATTAGATCGTAGTAATTAAAAAAAGTAGTTTATGAAGGCGAGTTAAGACAAGAAAAACTTCGTCAAGTACATTGTCTCACAATTTGACTAAGCTACTTCTTTTACTTCGTAACCATTTAAGTAATTTGCCACCAAATTTTATGAATATTTAAAAAGGTTTGTATTTAAGTTATTATAACATAAATATTTTTGCGAATGATACAAATAACAACTTGATGAAATTTGAAATATATATTTTTTATTGGATTGAACCCATAATTAAAATTGATTAATTTATGTTAGATAGTTGGCAATCGCTTGGAATTGTTTTTTTGTTATCTCTTCTGTTATAAAAAAGAACATTATAACATAAACAAACACAATATTTTTTTTTTCGGATGAAGTCGATGCCTTTCGCCACTATTGTAGCTGCGAAGTCTTCATCGATTCCAGAGCCACCGGATTCGAACTCCACAAGCAGAACTATGTAACATAACATATGTAAGTTTTCTTAATAAATATATAACAGGTGTTAGGTCTTTTTTGCCAAAGACCCTCTAGCTAGTTACCACCGAAGCTCTTATTTCTGCTGACGATTAGCAATGCGCAAACATTACTATGTTCCGGTTCTAAGGGAGCTGCATACTAGTGAAATTACTGGTGTTACGAGACTTAACACCGTATACCTCAAGGCGGCTGCCCAATGTTGTGATGTATATACCATGTTAACCGCGCCACGTTGTCACGGGCAAGTGTACTACCAGGTGAACATCTTGTTCGTGTTGTGGCCTTGTAAAATAAAATAAAAAACCTACTAACAACCATGGAAACATTCCAATAGAATCCCAGTATATTTAACAAACATAAATAAATGTTGTTTTGACCTTTGTATAATGTTATGGCGGTGTTTACCAATAGGAATATTTGACAAATAATCATATAAAGACACGACCTAGACATAGTTTTGTTATATAAATAGAAATGAATATTCCATGTACATTTATATGTAGATGTATAAATACTTCGGTACTGTATACTGTTACAGCTTCGTAGAAATTATTCATCTATCATCATTCCCGATTTCTGAAGGCTGTGTATAAGAAGGGGGACGGATTAGTTCCCTAACTTAATTAACTCAAGGGCGTCGTACGATGTTTCTCTTGTTTTCGGATCCTCTTCTTATATTAGATCTGTCTTTAGAACTCTTGGGACACAATGTAATCAATATTTACCATCAGATGAAACTGTTTGACAAATTGTATTGTCTTTAAAAAAAAACTAAAATGGAGATCAGTTTATAAAAACGGTTGTAGCTAGTCATTACTTCTAAAATGTGTAATAAGCTGGAGATATAGGTTTAATCTTTATATCTAGTAATACAAAAATTGTTTATATTTAAATTTTAATGCTGCAATTACTTTCTAACTGGAATTCCATAAAATATCCTCCCACTCCTTCCACATTACTGAATGCCTACACGATTTCAAACAAATTTATTTATCGATCATGCTGTTACAATTTCCTATCTACGATGAGCTAACACTATACTCAGTTCCAGATAAAGTTAACTAGCAAAGAGATTGAGTATAACGAAGCGTTTTATTTCCAAAATATAACAGCTCTAAATGTCCCAAAAAGGTTAAAGCTAGCTAAGTAGTAAAAACGACTATGTTATTAAGAAGATAGAAGGATTTTTTGAAACCTGTCGAAATTTAATTTGATCATTTAAGACAGCTATCATACAAATATCACTAACAGAATACAGCAATTCTGTGCAGACAAATTGATACAAAAGCTTGATACTAAATCAGAATAAATGATTATTTAAACAAGATCTAAAATATGTGTGAAGTTAAACGGCCGATATTAAAATACAATATCTATACCAAGACTATGTATGTGTTTCATATTTTAATATCTATCTCATACAACTGAATTCCTAACAATAATTATCATCAAGGGACGCATTCATATTCGAGTGGATGAACCAGATGAGACAAAGCTTTTATAAAACACTGAATAACAAAACGAATGTAATTTCCCCGGAGGCTGTACTAAAGAACAATCTTTAAATGCATTATTTGCATACTACCGAGACACTAAATCTCCGGCAGCACTACTGCAGGACAAAGCTTTGTCTACCAAGAATTTGATTACCGCCGTAGCCAATAGAATTTAACCTCAAACGATTGACACAGACAGATATACTTGTCTGTGTGAAGAAGTCAATATATAAAGAATAATAAAAAAATTATTTTTAAAGGTTCCCAAAGCCAGGGTTGGAACATTTTCTATTGAAAAGAGAAGATCATTTATTCACCATGCTTTTCCACAGCGGATATTAAACTCAAACTATTGTTTTTATAGCATATCTATGTATTAACTATGATTTCCTTCTCCGGAAACTCAAAAGCAGTGGGTAAAGAAACTCAGCTTGTTATAAGCTAAAAAGCTTCAGAAAAACGTAGACATTTTTATTATTCGACGAGATGAGTAAGGTGTTCTCCTGATGGTAAATAATATGCATGCTCATAACAACGTGATGTTAATTCAGATGGAATACACAGTACCACATTACGCTTTTCGCTTTGAGATGAAGTCTTGACATTAAGTCTAATTACCCTAGTGATTTTACTAACATACAGCACCAATCAAACCAGTTCTATACCTGTGACAACGTGATGATAGTTAGAATGGTATACACATTGTGCTAGTCACTTTAAAATGTAAATTGTTGTCTCGTTACCCCAGTAATATCATTACTTTACAAAATCCTACAAAACACACAGTAATGTTTGCACTTTACTGTTTATTGGCTACAATAAGAGCTGCGGTGGTAACTACTTAGACGGCTTCCGGCAATAGGGACAGTAAATAATATTTTAAATTTCTCTTAGAATAAAGGATCGTATGGAATAATAAGTATATTTCTTATCGCGAACGAGAAATTACTTTAGAGCGTACAAGAGTCCTTGTGAAGATAAGTTCTGTATCTTCACATCTGAAGCGTTTAAAACAACTCATTTCCTGCCTCGTTCGTGCTTTCACACATAAAACTCTCCACTCTTACAATAACTTAACGCTTTTAAAAGAAGATAAATGTTTCGAGATATATTTAACTTCACATTTACTTACATAACCTTTACACTTTAAATAATATTTATTCAGTTTTTTAATTAGGTTCGAGATGATCGACTAGTCCACGTGATGGTAAGTGAAAAGCTTGCGCATAACGTGAGGTTAGTTAAGATAGTATACACAGCATCAGATTACGTTCGTCACTTTGAGGAAATCTCGTTACCCCAGTAACTTCACTAGTTCCAAGGCCCTGTAAACTGGAACACAGTAATGTAATCCTACCACCTCTAAAGTATTCACTCATAGTTTTAGTACCTACCACAACATCTCACCACTCCAAAGGTTGGCTGGTGGAGAATGCTTGCTGGCATTAGCTCCGCCATTTGAATACCCTACTTTAAAGGTACTACAATAAATAATTAAAAAAGCACCGTCAATCTATATTTTACTGCAGCCGAAATCATTTGTACATTAAGTGATATTTTGTGTTTTAGGAATAAATATAAATATTATAGTTAATACAAATTTTACTTCTCCCTCTGTATCATTAGTATAATAAATTTGTATGTTAAGATGTAATAATGTACTAACTTTACAAAGCATTATAATCTAAAAACTGCAAGCATATTGTGTTATTGCAACCGTATCACAAACCATGAGATGAACATTCTGCTCATATCATCGAAGAATTGAACAAAACAGCTCTCAGGGAAATTACGTAATTTAAAAAATAATCTTGATACCTAAATAGATAACATAACCAAAAAGAATTGGAAAATTGCAATGAAATAGATAGACACAACTCGTTGTCCTTACATTTGTAACTCCGCTTTGCCACTAAGGAGAGGACTTATTGATTTTAACTGAGGTTAAAAAAAAGCGCGGTCTCTGGTTCCGGCAGTCGACATGGCAGACAAATAAAAGTTCCTGTTTAATCGTCCAACTCTGCAAGCAGTTTATACTGCAACAATATAGCCGCTTTGTAAGGGGCTTAACATTTACTGTCACGGTAAGCCGACACTCATAACTTGCCTGAACTCGGCCATTGTTTGTGTTCAGTTTCAAATTGCATAAACGTTTGGTTTTTTTTTAATCGAAAATAGCAGTATCTGTGCATCTTTTTTACACCCTACATGGAAGGCCAGCATAAAATTCTATCTAGATTTCAACCTTCGATCCTTTGTCCCTTTTCTGCGACCTTACGAACGTTACATATTCAACCGAGAAAAGATGCCTATAGGCTACTGGTTTAAGTTATCCCAATCCCTGAAAATACTGTCTTTTTGCTACTTAGGCATTACATTTGTATATTATATAATACGTTGCTTTATTTTTTAATTCCATATAAATTCAGACTTCTGTACATTGATTTTGATAGCACCAGCCTTGAACCCATTTCTTCCATGTATAGTCTTGACACAAATCCGCTGCGACGATCCTTTCTGATGCAAACCCAAAATGGCACTTTCACGTAATGGCTGCCAAAGAATATAAAGTTCTGCAGTCTGATGTCTTACAAATCAAATGGTTTGTCATATGTGTTACTAGTTCATCGAATTTCCATTCTTCGGGATCGATAGACGTGCACAGGTCATACGATACTGTAGCACTCAGTCAAATCAGTTACATGGCCACCTTCACTTCATTGCTTATTCCGTTTAGAGCAATAAAACGTTCAACGGCGCACGTAACTGGCCCAATTTTGTGAATCTACATCAAAAGGATCTGTTGTCTTTATAGGTATTATCACCGCGTTGTTAAAATCAAATTATCAAAATACATTGGTTTTTTGTATGTGACACAACGAACAAAGCGTTTACGTGATGGTAAACAATACGATGGTCCATAAAAATGTGGTATTAATAGCGCCACGTTGCCCTCGTCAAGACGTAAGATGTTGTCTCGTTACCTCAGTAATTTCACTAACATACTCTTCATAGACATACAAGAGGTGGGCTCTTCCTCCTTCCCCAAACCCTCTTGCCTCGTCTCTCTCCTCTCCCTTATATTATATATTTTTTATATATAAGATCCGCGAGCTCAGGGTTCGATGAAGCTTTCGAATAGTGGCCGAAAGCATCAACTTCATCAGAAAACAAAAAAAAACATACTCTTCAATCTGGAACACAGTAATATTTGCATATTCCTACTTGTCGGCTGCAATTGGAGCTGCAGTATTACCTACCTACCTGCTTAGAGCTATAAGTTTTGTATAATTTCACAGAACTTGTTTTATATTGGATTTACCTTGAAATAAAAAAAAATTGAAAACAAATTGTTAATAATTTAACTACATAAATAGGTCTTCTATCAAATGAAAAAAAAATCATAATACCCTTTTTATAATACTGTTATACTTCGCTCGTCGTTTGCACCATCTTTCGGTCTTCCTTCAAGACAAAGATAAATGTTGTTACCATAATGAGCTTTTAGATAAATGGGGCGGTAATGTCAACACGAGATATTTAGCTACATGTTTGTTTTTTTACTAAAAACTCCAGCAGTATATAATTGTAGTTGAATGAGTTCTTAAATACTGCTGGTAATATATTAAGTCTATTTGCCGTTCCAGACTTTCTAATATAATATGGTATATACTACTTTTATTTAGTCCTAAAGATTTAAGAATCCGTGTTGCCAAACTACTATTTTCATATAATGACGCTATAACAGCATTTCTGGTTATCGGCTGTGTAAATTAAAGCCTGTTCAAACTATCCTTTGTTTCATTGTTAATAATCACCAAGTCAATTTTTAATCTATCATATACAAAAAGAAACTTGTCAGTTGAGTCAGATATTCCTTTGATATGTTCCGTATAAAGATCCCGTGAACTCTACCAACGCTGTGGTCGACCATCAAAAGGCTTTTGATGGATAAAAAACTTCACATAACTGAACTGTCTCAAAAGACATGATGTCTTTTCAAAGACTTATCTCCGTCTATACAAAAAACAGAAGTTATGAAATAGCCACATAACAGATTTACTGGCATTTCATTAAACATACAGCAAAGCGTTTTACAAAAAATTACGAATCTTAGTTGTCTGCAAAAGCGTTGTAAAAGCTTTAGAAAGCTATGTTAAAGTATTTTGTAAAAGGCATATTACAATCATAGTCGTTTAACTTTTAGGAAATATCCCAGAATGATTAAAATTATAATTTTCTTTTAACGAAGTCTGGGATAAATTAAATACACGCAGTGCATAATTTTACTCTTGCCCAGAATGAAGAGTCTATCGCCAAATAATAGTCTGCAATAATTACTAAGTTCCGGTTTAAAAAGCGGTATATGCTAGTGAAATTACTGGGGTAACGAGACTTAACACATGTCGACGATGCGCAAGCGCAATGTGGTGCTATGTACCATCTTAACTAGCACGATATTGTTATAGGCAAGCGTATCACTTACCATTCACGCTCTGCTTTTCTTATCAATTTGTCGAATATAAAAAATATAGCATTGTGACAATCTCATACCATAATTAATTAGGTTACTAGAAAAGTCCACGCAAAAGAAAAAACCCATTTATATAAAAGCTTTTAATGTAACGTCTTTTCACTTATAATTCCTTTTATTACATGTGACGTTTATATATTAATTCGTAAGAGTACCGTAATAGAATTTGAGAAATTGTCCGCAAGTTGCGCAACCTATGTTCAGTTATTGGCAGTATTCCATTTATTACAATAGGGGTACATACCCCAAACGTTTGCCATTAAATTTACTACCCTTTAAATGTATGCTTCAAGTAAAATTATCATTATTCAATAGTTATATATATACTAAAACATTTAGCTATATAAGCAATATTATATAGCTAAATGTTTTAGTATATATATTTAAAACTAAAGCTTTGTCATTAAACTAACATTATAGATTTAATATATTTATGTATTTATTATAAAACTCAACCAACCAGGACAAAGAATTATAAAACTCTTGATATTGTTTTCCATTTAGAATAAATTATTTATTGTTTTGTACTGATCGGTCGTAACTTATAAGTGCTTACGAACAATGAGATTTTCTTTGGTTTATTATTATAGATCTGTACCCACAAAGAAGAGATTATTTTTAATTCTCTTACTCAAAAAAGTACATTTATAACTATTAAATATAAAACATCTTATAACTTCCAATGATTTATTAATCCTTAAGTAACTGTGATCGGCAGTGACATTATCTTGAAACTTTTGCATTTGTTTCTTTTTTTACTAATTGCTTATTCACTACACCTAATCATAAACGCAAGGCCGCGTTAGAAGAGTTATTAAATATTAAAAGTGCTATGCAATTAGTGAGGTCTAGTAATTCTTTGTAAAAGGTCAACCACTATAAAAAATAGTTTACACTGGGACACGGGAATGAGTCACGCTATATAACCAGCCATGTTAAGTTTATGAAATCAGATTTCTTTAAAAATGTAGCTATATTATAAATCCAAACTCTGTTTATAATAATTTTAAATATTTTTAAGAATACATAATATCTAATAAATTAATAAAAAAAAGTAACGAAATTTTTTAATAAAATTTACATGACAAAATTAGTTTTAAAACCCCACATAATATTGTCTGGGAAAGATTTATTCTATATATTACTTCAAAATACATAATTGTAGTTAAAATTACTTAAGCATAGTAAAAATACTAATTAAAGTTCTATTGTCAAAAAAATAAAAAATCACTCCTGCATATGCCATTTTTTGATAAAAGTTTCCCTTTTTATAACTCATTTATTTAATTTGAACTCTTTATACATATAAGTCATTTTAATATATTTGTTAAATAAAAGTTTGAAATACAGTAATTTAAAGTAGTTTTTAGTTTTTTTTTAAATAATTTTCCAGAATAATTGTAAAAAAAAAAAATTAAAAATTTATAAAGCGAATATTTATAGTCGAATTACACTTACCTTAATTTTACAGCGATAACTTTTTTCGACGACGAATTTATTGAGTGAAAAAAAAATTTTACACCTAACAACACATTGCGAAAGTTGGATTACGAAATATGTTTACACAGGGCACGGCGAATGTATTTACATTAAGACGATTAACATTTAGTAACGGATGTGTAGTACATTCGGCGGGACGTAACGCCCGTACTGTAGTCAACACGGCACTGCCGCTACGTACTGTATTCGACGGACTGCGCGCGCTACCATAAGAATTCTACCCTGAATCCTAGTCTAGGCTCCTATAAAAACTGCTGTAACCAACAAAAATTAACAATCAATACAATAAACAATTAAAAAATAAATTACATAGCTATAATTTAACTAGTTATTAACTCCAAATTTTCGAACGCTTTTTAACAGCTTTGATTTTTTTTTAATTCATTCCACCGCAAAGTTGGACCGGGACATGATTTTCTTCTATTACTTTTTTACTATGTTTGCGTCTCTTCTCTTTTTATAAGTTTTTTCTTCTTTCATTCCTTACTACTTTTATACTTTTTACATTTCTCCAATTCTGGTTCTTCTTTCATGCATCGCCTCTCACTCACCGCATTAATAGATTCTTAAATCTTTCCACTTCTTGTTTGCTCTTTTTACACTTTGCTTTACTAATGTTTTACATAATTTTGAACAGCTATGATTACGTGAAACCTGCTGTAACAACTATCTTAGAAATATAATTATTACGAAATTCCGTTATTAATAAAATCAAATCAAATACCAAGTATATTACTAGAATATTGCAAAACACAGTGAGCTTATTCCGCGTAGATCATACTCCAGATAAAAATTAAAAAACTATAACCACTCATGACTAATTATGACGACAAGACTGTTACCTCAGACCTCCAGTAATAAATATAAGAAATCATGATGTTAACGAAAAAACATAAAAAGACGGTTTTGAATAAATTTTACCTTAGTTTTCTCCGTTTTTTCAATATACAACTATACAATAGCAGCTTTAAAAGCGTGAAATTATAACCAATATGCTAGAAATCAAAAACGCAAAATATTTTTTATCGGAATGGAGATCGTTGAGAAGGCCTGTGTCCAGCAGTGGGCGTTTATCGGTTGATAATAATGATGGTGAAAAACAAAGAAATTTTGTATAATATATTTCCATATTTCAAAGTTAGATAACTATTTGTTTTCTAATTTAATTTCATGCCCATTTACACTCTCGTCATATTTAACTTTTCCGACAAAATGTAGGCGTTCTTCTCAAAGATTTAATCTATTTCTGTACCATAATCCATCAAATTTTTTCACCGCTTTAACGAGAAAACGGACTGAAAATAGACAATAGTTATAATTATAACGAAAAATTAAATATCCCATGTTCCTTCTCATTCACCCATGATAACAATAAACTCGTTATCTATAAAGGAAAATGAGCGTCGAGTTTGAGGGTTCAAATAAGTAAATATTCAAGGGGAACTGGTTAACTTGAACGTAGGAGGATCACACGAGTTCCATACACGATTGTAACATGGCACGCTGCTGTTTGTGTTTCACACTTTGAGCCACACCAATTTGAGTATGGGTCATATACCCTCCGTATCACAGGGACTCAAAGTGTAACAAAGCTAATTTTCGGTGACTGTGATTTACATATCAACTGTCAGGTCAAACGGGTACCTATGAACGATTCTAGGTAATGGCCCGTTAACATTAACGACCTTTAACTACCTACTGGCGCTAAGGCTAACCGCTTTTCGTATGACTAAGGTATGTGCTTCGTTATTATTAGAACATGCGAATATCACAATTATCATCGCTGTTGTGCCTATTTCTGCTATCAAGCACTAGTATTCAAATATTATTATGTTCCAATTTAACCAGCACTGTATTAAGAGATTATTGAAACAGAAACTTGTCATCTTATGTCTTAAAGTGAAAGCGAGATTTTTTAACCATCGTCATGTAGTAATTGGACCATACAATGATGGAGATTGTAATGGGCATATTTATCGCTTACTATCAAGTAAATGTCTGGTCCCTAAAAAAACTAATAAAATACAAAAAACATGGGCAAAACCACAAAGCAAAGCCCTGTTAACAAATTTTACTTTTACATAGGGAACAGGGAAGTTTGCGCGGGTAGCGCCGGCGGCTTTTGGCCTTTTCTGATAAAACATTTTGTACAGAGGATATAATTCTGATAATGACTCTTTTACTATATTCCTCTTTATACCATTCTTCATTTTAACAAGTGAATACGCAACACATTACATTGTGGACACCGGTTTAATCTTTAAAGAGAGGTTTGTGCCGGTGAGTACTTCTGAGTCTGAAATCAACACTAATAACTTCATGAAAAAAGATAAGAATAAATATTTAAATTTGGTATTATTCACACAAGAACTTTTAGGCAGCAGTTGAGGAAATTCTCATATTTTGACATGTCATTATTCGTTTTTATTATATACCAAAAAATATGTTTCCGACTCATTCCTGCCCCAAGTTTTATAACTTTTAAACATGAACATGAAAGTAGCACAAAGTAATAATTACACATTATTGATAAATATTTTCATAGAAAGCATCTGGTACACAATTATCATAAAAGAAACGAAAAAGCTCTAGTTTTCATATTAAATTATTGCTTACGTCAATTATTATCACTTCAGCCAGTTAATTTTTATTTATTAACAGACTGCAGTTCATTAATTCAGTAACCAGCAAGCCAACTATCATTGATTAAGTTACATCGATAATGATAAAAATGTCTCAGTTTTAATAGTAATATATCCTATTAGATAATCATCGAAGTAAAATTAGGTTATTTGATATAATTGAAAAAAAAATTAACTAGATACTTAGTGACGAGTCTATATAACTAAACAATACTAGACGTAAATATTATAACATAAATGACAAAATTAATGTACTAACTAAAAAGTAGTGTCATAATAAAAAAAACTTACTGAGTATTCTGAAAAGTTATTATGAAATCACTTTTGTTGGTATTCTGCCAAAACAAGTGATTAATTTTATGGCAATGCTATACAAAATTACAAAGCCTTAAAAATAATAAATAGACGAAAACAATTTAATAAATCTTAGTTTCGATAAAGTTATATTAATAGAAGAGTATTTATGAAGGAAACTTTTCAGGATATAAAGTATAAAAACGTTAGCATTTTATCAAGCACCGGGGTTTTTTACTGATGCGTAGCTTTAAATTAACTACACCGGAGTAGTTTTCTATTGTACTTTTGTTCGCTAAACTTCGGTTTAAAAAAGCTAGCTCGACTTATTGATAATGATATATATCGGATTAGAATATTCATTATATTACATTGTAGACTATTCTAGACTAGCTTTATTACCTAGGACTACATCTCCGTTAACAATCTGTTGGGATCTTGAACAAGCACAGGAATTAATTTCCTTTCAATCCCAGTATTTCTTGATTTACCTACACCAATTGGTCCTTTGACATTTACTTTAGACATCAATATAATATTTGATAACTAAGCTAACAAATACTAAACAATTCTTTAAATGTCTATACAACTCATTCGCACATAAATTCTTTTGTGGGCACTTTCTAAAAGCTCAAGAGTACGCTAACAAAGAAAAGCTTTTTACCACTTGACAAATGCGCCCTAATCTCTTCATCCGTCTTCATTGTCCTACTCATTAATTTCTACCACCAATTATTGAAACCATTAGTAAAATAGAACAGCGGCGAAATGGGGTATTGAGTAAAAGATGAATTAAAAGGAAGACAATTAAACGAACGAAGTATTAGCTATAGCTATCTTAAGGAAATTTATTCCAACAACAGCTTTCACAGCGACTTCCGCCAACACAAACTTGGCCAGCGAGCTTGACAAATAAATCTTTTTCAAACAAACGTTTTTTCATGTTATGTTGTTATATACTTCGCGCAGACCTTTGTTGCCGACTCTTCCTAGGATGTGCGCAGCAGCAGTGCAGAGAGGCCTTCCAAAACGCACCGAGGATGACCACCGACGGGGTTTTAGTGGATATAAATTCTACGTAACCCTGACTTCTCTCCACAAAAGCATGATATATTTTGAAGATTTCCCCCGCGACAAAATATAGGCCTCTGTTCTCGGCTACCGTCTAAATAGGTACCACCGCGGCTCCTATTTCTACCACCAAATAGTAATGTGCAAACACTACTGTATTTGTTTCTGTTTAAAGGGTTCTATATGCTAGTGAAATTACTGGGCTAACGAAACAACATATATCTCAAGGCGCTGAGCGCAATGTGATACTGTGTATACCATCTTAACTAGCGCAACATTGTTATGGGCAAAGAAATAACTTACCGTCAGGTGAAAGCCTTGGTCGATGGCTGGTCAAATAAAAAAAAATTGTTAGTAACACGAATGACATTTCAAAGCACAATTCAACATTCTTATATAAACTTCCAACTTAAATCTTTACTTATAATAAAATCTACTACATAATTGAATAGTGTACCAATAAGTTCAGCAATACAGTACCTCTTACATTATTCCGGAAGAAAATTCATCAATCACATAAACTGCTATCATAAAAGCTTCCATAATGCCGTCTTCTGTAATATTTCTCCGGCGGAATTATATTACTTCTTTCAAGTGTATCTTGAGTACGTTCGTGAAATCGTTTTGTTTCTCAACATATTTATTTAACATTAGCAACAACTGTTTTTATATAGAAAAGCTAAACCCTCAAGTATTTGATGATAAAGTATCATTACTTATAAATATAACGAACTTCAATTAATTTCAAAGCTTCTCAATCAAATGCTTCGCTCTCTATATCTAATAATACATTAATGCAGAGAACAGTGGTTATTTAAGTCAAATAATGGGAAACCGTATATACTATCATAATAAAAAATAGCTGGATTAAACTTTTTAGGACTTTCTTTCAAATAGGCCGACTTTCAATCTCCGAGTTAAGACTTGACATTTAATTTGATTTAGTTTCGTTAAGTTTAAAGAGATTACTTGACTCGGGTTGGTTTCATTTGATTTATTATGTATTATATATTATTAATATATTT
>DWLS01000579.1:0-28658 GCA_018246255.1 Pachliopta kotzebuea
TTTGTTTTTATAATTTTTATCTACTAATAGCAAAAGCCGATAAATATGATACCTGCTAATTATTTTTGTTTCTTTTACAAGGTGAAGGTTATAACATAATAATATATTTTAAATTTGTAACTCTACTTCGATTTCCAGAAGTGCACTAGTATCTCAATATGCAGCTGTCTGGACGAAAGCCGCCGAGGAGGTGTTGCCAGCTCTCGGTGCCCTGGAACAGCTACAACCAATTCCTCATCTCAAATACAAGATTGTCTTCTCTGTTGTTGTTGTAAGTGTTTGATCGATTTTGATATATATTAACAATACTATTTCGAAGAAAACAGAAGATGAAGAATATTACAAAGTTGCATATACTTTTTTTTTATGTGATTTTCGTCGTTATTATTATATTATACATATTGTTTATTAATGCTTTACATACGGTCCCTTTGTCACTAAAAATAATGTAAAGTGGTAGACTAGAATTAACTCAATGTCTATCTATTATGACTATCACCAATCTGTAAAGAAGAGAGATTATCATAAATATAGTTTTTGATAAGATATTTTTATTTCATATAATATTTTAAATGATATATAACTCTATGGCTTACCGTCAATTACTGTTTTATATTATGATGTAATTTTGGTACATTTTAAAAACCTAGTAGTAGTGTAGCTTAGTTTTGCCTATTTTTAGAAAATATTTAATCTGTTTGCAGCTGTCGTTCCGAGCAGCTATTAGTCTCCGAGACAAACGGCTTGCTGAAGTAAAGGCGCTATTGGGAGCTGAAGGTGACAACTCCCCCGCCGTAACCAACTTCGTCGCTTCCGCCACGAGGCTAATGAGGAGTACAGCGCAAACTTTTCCACTAGGTGAAGCTGAGAGGACCGTCATTAATCAGGTTAGTTTTTAAAATTGTGAAAAGCTTTACAAGTTATACCTGAGTAAAAATCGTCTATAATAAGAGTAAGAGAATTGGTAATTTCTCTATATTATACTAATTATAATTATCGTTTGTTGTCAGGTTGTGAGCACGCTGCGAGAGTACTCGTGTTTGCAGACTTGTGGCGCTCTGCATGCGCTCGCTGCAGCCAGCTGCCGTGCTGCGTGGACCCTCAGTCTTCATGCACCACCTCTCCGCATCGATACTGACTTCACACCCGGTAAGTCTACCATGCGAAACAGCAAATATCAAGCCCCGTAATTTAGTGTACATTAGAACATACAACAAAGATAAAAATAAACACTTTCTACTACAACACAAAATAAAGTTTTCATGGTATTTAAAAATATTCAATAATGAGTAATATTAATAACAAATCTATTGACTAGTGCCGAAAGGTGCAGGACGTCGTATGATAATAATTATTCGCCGATTCGTAACAACATAACGTTAATTAGCACGATATACACTGCACCATATTACGCTCGACGACAAGATGTTGTCTTGTTATCTTAGTAATTTTACTAAAAATATTGCTCTTTAAACTTGAACTCAATATTTGGACAATATTGTTTGGACGCTGAGATAGGCGCAACGGAAGTATTTAGTTAAAAAAAAAATCAAAATATCAAGCCGACGAGTTGCGAAAGAGGTGGTATATCTCTATCGCCGGAGACCGTTTGGGTAAGTACTACCAAAGCTCCTATTGCAGCAGACAAATAGCAATGTGCTGACACTACTGTGTTCCGGTTTGAAGGTTGCTGTGAGTTAGTAAAGTTACTGGGGTAAATCGACAAGCGCAATGTGGTACTGTGTATATCATTTCAACCAGCATCACTTACCATCAGATAAACGTCTTGCTCATCTTGTCGCCACATCAAATATTAAAAAATCCCTTTTTTAACAGTAAAAATTTACTGGAAAATTAACAGTAAATTGTTTCTTATTTGCCGATATGTACTAATCAATGTTAATTTTATTTTATTTATTTATGTATTGAAGAGAATTTAATCTTGTAATTAGTTCTAGATTTATTATATAAAAGTTCTTTAAAATGTATCTAATTTTCTTGTACCAGTGGTGATGAACCCGGAGCGGCATGTTCGCTTAGGAGGCAGTTCCCGTCGATCTGACCTGATCAAGTCTTTCGTGTGGCCAGCATTAATGGACGGCAACAGATGCGTCTTCCGCGCCGTTGTACTCACTTGAAGGAGGAGGGAGAGGAAGTACAGAGGAGAGGACCGCTAGGACCTTATAATACATATCTTACTGAACCGAGCTCGCCAGAAATTCAGTGTATGTTTATTTTGTATATACATATCTGAAAATTCATGCAGAACATCACCATGAAAATTGCTTTAACAGTTTGGAAGTTTATTTGCTACAGCATCAGTCGATGTCAACAAAATGTACATCCCAAATAATTTTTACACATATATTCTGTATATTATTTATTTTGTATGTGAACACTTTGAAAGCCGTGTAGGTCACTGGTAACCTCAAAATGTAAATTGTATTTTTTGTCTCAACACTGGCAATCACCGACCGAAGTGAATTTTCTTGGAAATCTCTAATCCCAGAAAGTTTTTATCTTCAAAAAAAGTGCGTTTTAATGATCAACGGTGGCATTTAATGATATTTTTTATAAAAGAAAATATTTCTCGTCATTTATATTATGGCGTTCAACCTCGGAAGGTACAAAAATTGGTACGTGCAGCGCCATCTATTGGTAGATAAATAGTTTTTTTAACCATCATCATTTGACTGCCAAAGCCTTTGGTAGTCTGATGGATAAACAATATTGAGCGCTCATATGGTAAGTCTAATATCACCAGTTAGTATAATGCCAACTTTTAAGCCATATATCAAATCGCGTGGTTTTAAAAAATTATTACACCTGTATAAATATTACATTGTTTGTTTATTTTAACGCCATCTATTAGCCAGAAACATGAAACAACTAAAACAACTCTCTTATACAAGGGTTCTTCAAATTGTTGCTTGGTGGCTTTCAGGTACATGATAAGGCCAAGTTTTATATACAAATAGTATGACTGTCTTTTTATAATGTAGATGTAATAATTAATATTATCTATCTACCGAATTTAAATAATACAGGATATTTTTAAAGATGATGTATAATGGTAATGAATGTACAATATATTTAATATGTAATCTACATATTTAAACCTGTTAGAGTATAAAAATGTTTTATATGAAATAATGAATTTAGTTCTTCATATAGCATGGTATATCAGAGTATATACTGTATATACATAAACCACATTTACATTATGATTTTACACATTTGAAACAAAACAGCAAGTGTTTATATATACGTTAATAAGGACATTTAATTAACTCACTTAAGATGTACTCACTGCAACTGATGGTGTTTCAAAAATAAACAGAAAGGGATCTACATAATTATTTTGTAATGTATTGTTAAGGGGTAGTTATAAATTATAATGTATGTGAAATTGAAGTTTTATTATAATTAACCTTTCTTTTAATTGTTGTGTTGATTCCGTGGTTTCAAGTTATTGAAGTAAGTTTTTTCAGCCTATGTACCACTGTCACGTCATAAATCTTTCATCAAAATATCTACTGTGCTCCGGCTGTCAATAAATGAGCGCCCAGGGTATTGTCAGCGAGAACAGATGACCTGTTTTAACTTACAAACATAAAATTTGAGGTTAATAATTATATTGTAGATAAGAAAGAATGATAAATCCACCACAATTTGCTAGTCGCTTTAAGACGACATGTTAAGCATTCATCGTGTTGCTAATTTTAATTATTTTATGTGATTTTTGCATTCAAAGAAAAGAAAAAGAAACCGTTCATTTAAAGATTTAATACATATTAAAGAAATTTAAAAAACATTAACAATCTAAGTGTTGCTATAGTAAGTACCGCATTCCCAAATAGGTCCTAACTGAGCATAATGCTGGGACAACTGCACCAGAGTCTTGCCCAGCACTGGTATTCTGCTAGTGCCCAATTCAATCAAAATATTACTCACACAATCATGACTAATGTTTACAACGATTCAGAAACTCAATCTATTGGAAGTGGAATCCGGTTATCGGGCGACAGAGATAAGATTGTGAATGGTGATCGTCCCATATAAATTGTGACAAGATAAAACTTTTACTAGTTCCTTCGATTTCTCAATCAGTGGAGTGACATTTTGTGTATCTGTTAACGACGTATTGTGAGATGAGTTACCCGCCACCAGGACAAGGACCACCGCCACCGTATTATGGACCTCCACCGCCGTGGCCGTACCCTCCACCACATCACTATCCGCCGTATTCAACACCTCCTTACCAGCCACCCCAAATGCCACATCAGCCCTTGCCCCACGATCACGGACAAACGTCAGCGCCCGCGTATCCATATTTCGTGCCTGGTGCAATGATGGTGCCCGTACCAATCCCACAAGACATGACGAGTCAGCCGACTTATATAACCAACTACATATACCACGGTGAAACATCGAACGCCGCTCCCGGTTCTGAAATGGTGCAGATCGCCGAAACCTCTGGCGATTACGATTGGGTGCCGACCACGGCGACCACAGCTGGTCATCTCAGTGGCAAAGCCGTCCTCGGTGGTCACGAAGGTTGGGACGGGAGTCCGCTGTGGGTGATACGGTCGTGGCACAACGGCGATTTGATACCCGGCAAGTTATCAGTGAGACACAACGCGGCATCTGTCATGTACAACGGGAAGGAGATCCCGGTGCAGAATATCGAGGTCCTATGCGCTAAACTTGACAGTCTACGGTGGGTGCCGGCTTCCAACGGCAACGTGCCGCCAGGAGCTATAGTTGGAGGTCGAACAGTCACCGGGGAGACTCTGTACGTCGGAAGGGCGAGGCACCAGCTGTCCATCACACCTGGAAAAGTGCACCCAAGCCACAACGCCTGCTACATTGGTTTCGGCGGTGCTGAAATCGTTCACAAAATGTACGACGTCCTGTGCAGGATGAGTTAAACTCGAACCAGACCCTTTTGTGATAATAGATAAGATAGAATAGATTGAGAAATTTATCGATTTTGTACTGTGTTAATATTAATCTTTCTCTTTTTTAATATATTGTATATTCGCTTTTAAATATTTCACTTATTTTTTGTTATTAAATTTAAGTTATGTATAAAAGAAACAATGAACTTTTCTCAGTTATAACATTTATAACAATTTTGATATATCCAACTACTTTATGTATAAATATTTTGCACATAATACATAAGAAAAGTTTTGTTTGTAATTTATTTTTCTTTGGCTGGGCGACGAAACCAATAAAGCATTCACCTGATGGTAAATGATATGGTACGGTTAAAATGGTATACACAGGTCCTTTTGCTCATCGCCTTGAGACGTAAGATGTTAAGTCTCATTACTCCAGTAATATCACTAGCATACAGCACCGTCATTCCCAAACAATTAATTGCAATTCGGCTGTAGAAATAGGAGCTGCTGTGGTACCTACCTAGGTGGACTCCAGCAAAAGAGACCTACCAGCAGTAAAGAAATATGATTAAAAAACCCCAAAAATAAATTGGGAATGTATTGTTATGAATTTCACAAATAAATCACTTGTTTAGCGCTAACTGCATTATCAGTTTATAAACTATATCAAACCCTTGAAACAGCGTATACAGTAATAATTTATAGTACAATTAATGAAGAATTCTTTTAACTTTCGGTAACAATTTTAAATCTTATTACATAGGACTACAAAGATATATATTTTGATTTGTAATATATCTTATTTGGTTATTCTTTTTTTCAAGGAGATATAGGTATTAATTTTACACGCTATTATTTGTTGTTATGCTGTGTGAACTGGGCATCATCTACGTCTAAATGAGTGACATCATCTTCCCAATTGATACTCATTGCGATGTTAGCAAAAAAATACTTTCTTGCTTACATTCTTTAATTGTAGACAATATTTTGTGAATATTAAAGACTTGAACATAAATTGGATTAATTTGCTCTAAAAAATATAATAAAATTGCCTGGATTTATTTTTTACTAGTTATAAAGATTAATTAAAAATGTAGAAGTTAGCTGAAAGTATAAGAACAACTTTAATCAGCGGGGTGGATAAATAAACTCCAGAACTTTCTCCTTTTAAAAAGCCGAGTCCCAGTAGTGGGAATATTAACAAAACATTGTTTATAACTTAACAGAATGATTTTAAGTAACAAATATATCGATAAAATAATAATAAAGCATTTTGTTAGATACATAAATACTCCTAAGTTATTGTAAATCTTATGATTTCATATTTAGTATGTAGCTGGATGAGTGTGATTCAGAAGTGGGTCCACCAACTGATTGTAGGGAGATGACTGGATCTAGACGAGAGTTGAGTCATGATCAATTGTTTTTATTCGACTAGGCAACGGGACGAGCAAGGCGTTCACCTGATAGTAAGTGATATGCTTACTCACACGTCAAAATTGCGCTGTTTAAGATAGTATACACAGCACCTCATGGCGTCGATTTAAGACATAAGATTCGAAGTCCCGTTACCTCAGTAATTTTAACATCTTATAACGCCTATCAAACCAGAACAATTTCAATCATATTGTAAATGTTTTACATTGTATTCCTATTTATTTATTTTTGTTCCTTAAGTATGTACTAAATCTTCAAATAAACGGTTTCTTTCTTCTGTCTTCTTCAACACAGTAATGTTCTCACAGTACTGTTTGTCAGCTACAATAGGAGCTAGATTCTCTGATGATGATGATGATAACACTTACCCGTCTTTTGTGAAGTAGACAGCTCATCTGATATTGGGCACGCGGACCACGGAGCTCACGGCCTGACAATAGGAGCTGCGGTGGTACTTAGCTATACGTTCTCCGGCAATAGAGAGCATTAAGATTGTATTTCATCCTAAGTGGTGCTACATTATCATCAAGTCAGTAGCGAATGTGCCCTAAGGTTCAGGAGGCCCGGGCCTTTTGCGGTCAGATATTAGAGGCGGCCAATTGTAAAGGAGTAAATGAATTATGTACTCAATATGATGGATTCTGAAGAAAGGTTGGCTGGTACTTATTACAGGGCCGGGCGGCTAAGACTAAAAAATCCGCCAATACATCAGGTTATGTCCTCTGTATCTCGTGACATGAAAAACATGGAACCTTTAAAAAGTCGTATAATTCGTATACAAATCATGTAGCAGGAGCAAAGATCCCCGGCTGACCCGTTTCACCTCGCTTAATTAGTTTACGGCGCTCTGGGGCACTTGACCCCTCATCATCCAGTTACTACTAAACGCGTTACACGAAGCAGCTGCTAATTTGCGCAAATTTGAACGGAGGGCTATTTCTAACAGGTTGCTTAGGCCTATGTTTTTAATAATACACACTAGCGAACTAGTCTACAAGTTCTTGAGGAGTTTCTTCACTCTTACAGAAGGAATTCCCTTAACGAAACCAATGATGCCGGCAAGCTGATTAAATCCTTCCTTATGTCTATTATGAAGGACGAAGCGAAACGCTTTAGTCTAATTTGAGAAATAATGACAGTGAAGGGATGGACACCTACAGAATGTCTGTTAAGTTAGATAGCAAATGTAATTATAGCATTTCTTTGGAATATAAAACTTCGAAATAACTAGAAGATCATACCTCAGCATCATAAACACCCTGCGGCAGTCCACTGCTGAACATCCTAAGGCACGCCACTTAGCCCTTAAAGTTACCTGATAGTAAATAATATCCCGTCCAAAATATTGCTAAAACAATTGATTATCATTGCACCTTATTTAGCTCCTTGCCCAGACAGGTCAAATGTTGTTACCGCAGTAATTTTATTTGCCTTTATAAATATAAATGTTGCTTGGATTCCAGAGGAAAATCATGGTTATATGTGATTTCTCCTAAAACTGTATCTGTGGTTACTCTCAGTGTGCTCTGTGTTATCCCGGTATCTAATAAGGAATTACATCATAAATTTTTTATTGTTCACTCCGGCTTAATATGCTATAAAATTTACCATATTCAAACCTACATAACAGATCTTAGTCTCCTTTAACAGCAAAGCTTTATGAAATTTAAATTTAGAGATTTAGATCTTTTTAACATGCCTCTCCGTCTAGTAGAGATCTAGCGATCTCTAGTCTACAGGTCTAGTTTAAATTAATTTAGAATCCAACATTTTTAAACTATTACAGTTTTGTATCGAGTTCACTCATAGACGTTTGCATTACAAATTAACACATTTATGTGTGTGATAAACATTTTTGGTGCTTACCTTACTGATTTGAAGTTACACACACACAAGAGCTCTTCAATCGGGCAAATGAAGCCATCTTCACGCACACTGATGTTGTGAGCACCAGTGCTCTTTGTGTACTCCGTAATTAATGCCAGTTGCTTTGCCTCTTTCCGTTTGTATGGCGGATCTTGTTATTCGTCAGCAGTACTCACACTGCATCACTCCTGAACTGAAGTATTAGTGATTTGTTTACCAGTGTGCCTAATTATCGTACACTTATGACTGCGTTAGTTTAACACTCGACTAAAAAAGCTGTGTTATATCTTTAACTGTGTCTATATCTCTCTCTATGTTGGATAGTAGTTTCAGAATGGTTGGATCAACTTTTTCTTTAGTGCGTTTTTATTAATGAATCACATCAGGATCCGTAGTTTAAACTTATAATAATTGTGTGAGACTTTGTTTATTTTTAGTTAGCTTAATAAATGTGATTGTTTTCGAGTTAAATTCAAAATATGGAGACGATGGAAACAGCGAAGAGAATAGAGGAATTAGATCACGATGTCGTTGTGTCGGTGCTCAAGGAATGGGAGATGGAGGAGTTGTATGACTTCGTAAAAGAGAAGCAGTTGGATGGTAAAAACCTGTTGGTAAGGTCATAATATTTATGTTATATTAGTTGAACATGGCAGACATTATTGTTGTTGCCAAAGAGATTGTTCTTAACAAATTCATATACTGTTGCTGGATACTTATTAGTGAAAGCGGTCCAGTTGTTTGGGAGATGACAACCGTGTACATAGTTACAAAATTATATCTTGTCATCTTATGACAATAATACATGATGGGAAACATATATACAATACTACCGACTTCTATAATAGTTATTTCTGTAGTCGCATTCAACAATATGACTTCACTTCGGCGGAGAGACAATTTCAATTAAAACAATTCAGACAATCGTGAATACGAAACAATGGGACGGACTTCGGACGGATTTTTATGCAAAAGATTATAATATAATGAAATGTACACAAACAATGTAGTATTATTAAGTTTATCTAGATCTGAGCAGGTCGACTGGTTTGCTACAATACCTAGTAAAGCGAAGTCATTTGCCTATATGAATTCTTTTGTAATAGCGTATTCATTCTACTAAATTTTAGAAGTTCACTGAACGGCTATATAGCATTATTGGATACTCTTTGTGTCCTAAATTGGATTGACACTCTAGTTTTCAGATGTAGTACAAATATTTGTGTAGACAGAAATTAAATGCGGCTCCTCGATTGGAGGTAATTCCTCCAGCGGCTTCCTAAAGCCAATATTTATCAAACGCGAAACTAACGAACGACGAAACAGCGCTAATTAACGTAAAACGGTACGAAACATTCCCTCATTATTTACTTAATACATTCTCGAGGTTTATAGCTACGTTTATTATGTAAGTACTGTGGCAGTTAATAATTTATAAGGCTAGTGTAATAAATATCAGGCAAGTCAATAGGTCAGTTGTGATCTGTCAGTCGCAGAGTGCGGATACATTTAATGAATTTCTACGCTTCATTAACATTATCCAATTTACCTCTACCGCTGGACATAGGCTTCTTCCTATAAAGAGGATATTTAGGTCATCTCTCCCCACGCTGGCCCAATGAGCGTTAGTGAGGAGCCAGAGTCTCGTTTGTTGATTAGCAGGCTGTACCACAAACAGGTGATGTTGCCTTGAGTCCCGTAAGTTGTTGTTTGGAATCCCTTATAAAATTTCTCTTCTATGTTCATTGGGAGATTAATGTCCATTGTTGGACATATGCCTATTCCAATAATGGGGTATTTGGGCTATCTCCCACCACGCAGGTCCAGAACCACGTTTATTGATTGGTAGGTTGCTCCACGAGAAGATGAGGTTGGCTTGGGTCCCGTGAGTTGTTGTGTGGGTCCCCGCACACCCATTCTCTTCACAATCTAGGTTTAATGAAATATTTTGATAGGTTCATTATACAATAAATAAAACACTTAGAAATAATAAACAGAGCTTCATATTTAAAACCAGTTATAAGTATGATCTTTTTTTGGTACAGAAAATATAAAATATGGTAAGGACCATAAAGAACAAACATTACTTTTGATGTCGTAACTATTATCACTTTAGAAGTTCTTCACAAGGAGTTTTTATATCTTTTTCATAGGGAAACTTTAGTAAGATTGATATCTAAGACGCGTTATAAGTTATCGTTGTAGTATAACATTTGAAAATGTGAAATAATAAATATACCGGCCTTAAGTAAATTTAAATTTGTAGTAAACAAGAGAATATTTCGCTTATTGCCGTGATAGCTATTAGCCAATTTGATTTAATAGAAATTTCAGTGAATATTTACTTCAAATAGAAACAGCAATCGAATTTATTATACCCCGACGGAGTAATGTTACATAAGTAAACAAGTTTGCAACTTAAATTACTTGGAATCAGTATTTGTATAGTTATTTTAATTAAGTGAATTCTAAATAATATTTACATCGTTCGTTAGTTAATTTTTCAAGTAGTTTTAAAAAAAAGTAGTAGATTTAATTATTAAATTATTTTAATGTAAAAACCTTTAACGTATAACTAATAAAAAATAAAATGAACTTCTATAGACATAGATTATACTATGATATCCAAAAATCCTTTAAATGGTTACTTAATAAGTTTAGCTATCATTTAGTCTTACGATGAATATTTTATAAGAGAGAAAGGTCTTGACCCTGACGTTTCTTAAAAAAATTCACATGGTATGCTTGTGTATAAGTAGCTTATTCATATATATTTTTAACTTAGTACAATAATTTACATAAATCACACAACAGTCTTCGATTTTTTTTGTTCAAATTTGATATGAATACATAATAAAAACACTAGATGATAAAAATGTATCCCATTCTTATTACAGAATGTCTAAACTATAGTATTAGTTGTACCTAATCTTAGTAATTATCAAATTTATTTGTTTTAAGGAAGTCACAGAAGGCATCATTAAATTATGGCGTCCAAAAGCGAACGTGAAAAAAATTAACTTATTTTTAGAAGATTTAAGGAATAGTCCTGATAAATATCTGTCAAACGCAACCAAACCTAAGAACGAAGTAATAAAAGTCAGTAAAGAAACAAACATTTGTCCAGAAAACCCTTACCAAACGGTAACTGTTAGAAAAACGAAAGAAGAAGTCAGCGTAAACAACGTGGAGGAAATATTGAAGAAGATTGTTCCAGCCAAGAGCTTCCTTTACAGATATCAACAGAAGAGAGCAGAAAAAGCAGTCACGTCATACTTACCTATGGACGCAGGCATGCAGAAGAAGAAAAGATTTTTCCGGCTAAGTTCATACGAATACCCTTTCTTTGATTTTCGTTTAAGATTCTCAAAAACTGACAACAATTCAGACAGAGGATACTATTCCGTAAAATCTAACAACCGCGATTGTACCCAAAAAACTTGGAAAAAACAGGTAGTTAATGCTAAATATAAATCCTTACCTTCTCCCGAACCGTATTCTGATAATATGCTCGAAGATCATTTATACGAAGATTTAAATTATTACGAAATGAATAAAGGTAACGAAGTTAATAAAGAACTTAATACTGCCCAAGTAGTTCAAGTGAAACCGTGTATGGTTAAAATACAAGAACTCTTCCAGTCTTTTAAGTTTCCTTTCTTTAGGAAGAACGAAGATATTCCTGAGAAGGATAAAAACTTAAAACCTGTTAAAGAAGACAAAGAAGTGAGCATTTATGAAAACAATGATAGTATTCTGGATATGTATGATTCAATACACGTTATGAATGAGGATCCAAAACATGAGAGTAAAGAGGTTAAGAATGTAAGTGGTTTTTAATTAATATTTTCTATTTCCGATTCTTACGTTAAAGAATATAATAATAATACATACTATACTTTAAGACAATATAGGTAATAATTATAAATAAATACCCCCTCATCGTAAGTCCACTTGTGAGATTTACTAATGGTAGTTCTCCGGCAACGGAGACCGGCTGGTAGTAGCCGTAGTTCCTACTTCTGCCCGTTTCTATATAAATATTACAGTGTTCAAGTTTGAAGGGTGCTATAGCTAGTCAAATTACTGGGGTAACGAGACTTAATACCTTAGGTCTCAAGACGACGAGAGCAATGTGATACTGTGTATACCATCCTAATCAACGACCAGTTATAGGAAAGCGTATCACTTATCATCAGGTGAACGCTTTGATCGTCTCAATGCATAGTTCTAAAAAAACATGGTGTCTCTCATAGGTTCTGGTAAAAGTCAAACGTTCACAAAAATTTTTTGTTCCTTGAACATGTTCATTCCATGAAAGCTCAAGCGGTATCAAACCTATTTCCTTTCTAGTTGTATTATTTATTTATTTTTGCAGTATACTGTTAAGGTACGCATTCTCAGCCAGTCAACCCTGAGAAGCAAGAGATCTTGTAGATAGCTGTAAGAGTAGCAACTGATGAAACACTAAAGAAATAGTTTATATATAATTATATAACTGTAATTAAATTATTAATAAATGTATAAATATAAACATACAACACATACATTTTAATACATTACGCTCTTTAGAAATTAAACTATCATTTCTTTCTTAAAAGGATATGTATATAGCTTAAATTAGGATCTTTAAAAACATAAATAACATGGCAATAAGATGAATTGGTTTCTGTAGAAGCTTTTATCTTTATTGTCTGCTTTCTATTGAATAATCATTTCGTCTAACTAAACAAACTAATGGAAATTTACTTAGTTTTATTAGTACTGAAGGGTTTGTTTATTATACTCTCTACTATCAAATTTTAGGAGTACAGTTTATTTTTTAAATTTATTATTTCTTAGAAATACTACTTAAACTATATAAACATTTAGATAATTAATAATATACTGGTGGTAGGTCTCTATTGCCGGAGACCGTCTAGGCGGGTATCACCGTAGCTCCTATTTCTACCGTCAAATAGTAATCAAACATTACTGTGTTACAGTTTGTAGGGTGCGGTATGCTAGTGAAATTACTGGGGTAACGAGGACTTAACATATTATGTCTGAACGAGCGCAATGTGGTACTATTATAATTATAACTATTGCACTGTTATGGTCAGGCGTATCACTTACTAACAGGTGAACACCTTGCTTGTCTCAGAGAAAAAACAAATCAGACAATTTTCGTAAGAATTATTAATTTCTTTTAAATTACTCAATAGACGACCTTTGAAAAAATATAGTAATATTAAGCTATTATCTTAGTTTTAAAGGTAAGAAGTATACACTGCGACTGTCGACGCCAAATATTTTTGATGTTATTAAATGACACAAATATCAAGGTTTTGAAACTCTGATTTATAATCTTCAAGTTCCTTATTCTTATCCGACGCTGCGTCGAGACGTGAGTTTACTTGATAGTAAGTGATACGCCTCCTTAGAACAAACGGACCCTGATCAAGATAGTATAAAGACGAAAGGTGTTAAGTCTCGTTACCGCAGTAATTTCACTAGCATACAAAACCCTTCAAATCACGTAACTATTTGAGGGTAGAAATAGGAGCTGTTCCTTCAGGTAGTTCGTTTAATTGAAAATCCTTTTAGGTATTACCAGTTGAAGACTACCTGGAGCCCGTTCAGATAAGCAAGGACTACTGCGACGTTGCCGTGAGACAGAAGGAGGAGTCCTTGCTCGGTTTCATCATGAGCTACTTCGAAAACAGATTCGGTATTAAAAGAGGTAAAAAGTCAAATAGACTCTTCGTATGTATATGAGGATCTCTTCCAAGCTTGTGAATTTTTTTAGTCGCCTGTTACCAACCCAGTACTTGGGGTCTAACGGGTCGATAATTATCATCAGCCGAGAAAGGTCCACAGCTGGGCATAGGACATTCTTCGGGAGTCGGCAAAAAGTTAGTACCTATGGTGCTGCAGTCGTCTATAGGCTACGGTAACTATTTGTCATCAGGCTGGCTGTATGTTTGTTTGCCACCACAATGGTATAAAAAAAAGACTATGTCGGAAGAGTTCTTCTACGGATCTCCTCATTTCTGATTCAATAGCATACATAAATATATATATATATATCTACATTTGTCGCTTCAAATCAAAGAAATTTACCAAAAACAGAGTTTGTAGCTCATACATCAATCAAGAATAGGAAATTTAAAACGTCGTCACATGTCTTCTTTCATCCGATTACGCTGCTTGAAGACCTTAAGTATGGAGGGGACAAAAATTACGCGGGGCTCGTGGAACTGTCCCGCTAACGAGGGGCGAGGGGTGGGTGGTGGTGGTGGTGGTGGTGGCGGGGCCCGCAGACACATCGGTCCGCATGCTCGCCGTCCCCGCGTCGGATATTACGCCCGGAGACGGCCCCAAAGTGCGTCTCAGCCGAGGGAAATGGTGATAATAACGAATAATGCTATTCGACATAATTTCCGACACGGATTTAAGCGGGCCGCCTGTTACACCGTATTACAACAAGATTTTTTTAATGAGAACAAGTAACTCGAAATAGAAGCTAGATTGATATGTATTATTTATTTATGTATAGTTAGCTATATATACATAAACTAGTAGTTGCCGGTTGTATTCGCAACTAAAGTTTTCATATCAATAAAATGTTTAATATGAGAATATTCATGTCTTAAACAGAGGCGTCTGTTAATTAAGTTGGCATAGCTACATCCCATTCTGTACGGACGTACGCCAAGAAAGCTAAGATATTAGTAGGAAGTGTGAATATCTGTAATAGTTATAAGTTAGGCGCTATTAGTGCCCACAGTACAGGCTTGCATAGTGCGAGGAAAATCAAGTGTCTTTAAGATATTAAACTTGGCATAGTATTTTTACACCAATAATTTCTTTACTGGCACCGCAGATCCTTTTGTAGCCGACAAATATTTTTGTGTTCCGGTTTCAAGGGTTTAAGCTTGTAAAATTACTAGGGTATTAAGACTGAAAGCATGTCTCAAGGCGGTAAGAACAATGTGGTGCTATGTTTCATCTAAACCCGCTCCATGTTGTGGGGAAGGATATTACACACTCGTGTCCATTAAAAAAAGGCCTTGTTACGTGTAATAGGCGGTGGATCCGCTAGAAGGGCTGGTTCGTATGAAATTAGCGAAATCTAATAAGTTGTAGCAAGCCCGGGCTGACGCTCAATTATTCAATGTCGCCGCTTCTGATGCACGAGGATAAGGAGACGTTACACAATTGATCCTTAAATTGTTTTAATGGAATCAGGACCTCGACCAGGAGACTAGGTGAGTAGAAGATTAACCTGGCAACAATTACCACTTACCATCGTATTCTTTTACTCAATAATTTCAATTGTTAAATGTGTGAAATTTGGACTAAAGTAAACTTATATAACTGAGCAAAGTGGCCTTTCTTTGGAGAGGGCTATGTCCAGCATTGGACTGGCTGTTACTCGATTGATTGAAATTTACTGCTTTCAAGTTATACATTTATTTAAAGCTAGAGGACATGTCATTGTGTAGAGCTATATTGATACTTTCAGGAACGAAGTACTGGATAAGGAGATGAGAAATCTAAAACAAATAGTCTTCTGATTAAAGAGATATGATCGGTCAAAGTTAGTAGTGTGAATGATTTTGTTTGATTTTTTTAGCTTTGTTTGTTTCTTTCGGTAAATGACTTCATAAACTCTTCATATTATATTCTCTTTCTATCTTTGATTAGAGTGTACATACAGAATTATATACCCATTTAATCTCTATTACCTGATTGCATCGATGTGAAGAGATACACTGGCTTAAATACGCTGTAACGCTTGTAATTTTTAAACGGGAAGAGATATACTAATACTTATACAAGATAAAATAAAGTACAGAATATGGAGACGAAGAATCCGAAATATAAAGTCTCTAGCTCTTCAGGTTAAGGAGATAGAGAAGAACAAATTAAACACTGTGTATTGGAGAGCAAGTAAAAGAGGAAAATTTCACTGAGAATCGAACTCATGAACTTTATGTCCGAAGCATGAAAATTAACAACTAGACCATTCCGGTACATTCTAACCTTAAATAATAGAGACCCGGATAATAAAAATCGTATTTATATCTATAGTTAGATAAGAACAATAAAAATGTTACTTTCTCATACTACTCGTTAGTTGTTTTGCTCGTGTTGTTCGTCGCATCATGTGGACGACATCTGTGTAGTGATGTGTTGATGTACTCGATACAAATATCGATTAAAAAATATTAAAAACAATTTATAATATTACAAAAAAAGAACTACTATTTATTTAATAAATCTATTACTTTTTAGGTACATTTTTAATTTTTCAACATATTGTTTTATGTACGTAAAAGTATTTTTTCTTTGTTAAGTTCCTCTTCGTATTGTGGGTAAAAGCCATTTCGTTTATTTTTTTTTATTTTTCTTTTTATTAATCTATTTTATCTTTCCTTACCTTTCTTACTTTCATACTCTCTTATCTTTCACACTTTTATCCTAATGCTTTTTGTTTCTTCTTTCATGCATCGCCTCTTAGATCAAACTTTGGTTTCTTACAATCCTATACTTCTTTTTTCCGCTATCCCTATCTTATCTTTTACACATTTTTAATTTTGTTTATATTTTGTTTTCGCTTATTTCTCCTGATTTGCGTTTTTAAGTATTTCAAGTACTACCTACAAATAGTTAACATACCATATATTACTTTCAAACAACGTGGTGCTAGTTAAGATGCTGTATATATATTATGTATATGTATTTCATAACATTTTTCCTTTTTATTCGACAGTTCACCCGATGGTAAGTAATAGATTTGCTCAAAACAGGCACTAATTGAGATGGTATACACTGCACCACATTACGCTTCTTGCCATGTGACGTATGGTGTTAATTTTCGTTACCGTTACTCTAAAGCAGGAGTCAGCAACCTTTATGCAGGAAGAGTCAAAAATTACAATTAACAAAATTTCATAATTTTTAAAGAGCCGCAAATGTTTTTCTTGCGTACCAAATTTTATTTATAATTGTTTATATTTATTCAATACATAAGTTATATTTATATAATACATAACGTTTTACGTTGACAAAATATGGTGACAAATCTTCGTTGACCGATTTAGAATGATTTTGTTTAATATTTGCGTGTGGAATCAAAGAACCTCGGGTTCACATCCAGAGATCCGTACGTTGTGGACCTCTGGTCTAAAGTGTTAAGATTAAGCTTGATGAAACTTACATTTAAACGTCACTAGATTTCTTGATTATAGATGTATTCTTTCTTTTATTATCCTTTTTATTATATTGATCTTTTTTTAATTAATATTTTTCCCCTGACGCCCTAAATCAATATTTAATATATAACTACTTAATATTGTTTAATTCTACTTTTGCTTAATTCTGTTAATATAGCTACTTACCTACTTATGTTTAAGCTGAGATTGTATACTTAATATAGATTGTTATTATCCTACTTATTTTCTAATTATTTCTTACTAAACCAGTCGATGTTAACTCACATCACTATTATTCGCCGTAGACTTTTTATTAATGAAAAGAAACTAAAAACATTTGTTTGTAGGACATTTTTAGTTGAGACACTGCGTTGGAGAGTAACTCATAATTAAGTTTCAAGTTCGCAGTGAATTAAGTAGTGATATAATTAAGTGAAATTAAAAAGAAAACTAAAACTTTACTCAAGTTATTAAATTCTTAATTAAGTGCATCTGTACATCTTAAAGTATTAACATCTTAATTGTTTACATAAACAAATTGAATGAGGCCGTGATTCCGATTAAGACAGAGCTTTCTGTGAAGGAAATCATTGTGAGGAAATTGATGTGTTTCGGGAACAATAATTTTTACGCACATTTATCATATCGCACTTGACCAGCAAAGTCAATGCTTTCTCTTTCGTTCTATAAGAAGGTTTTTAATCCCAATAGTGGGAATTAGTTGAGGCTGTTAATATAATTGTTACCTAAACCAAAATAAAGCTTATATTACAATATGAAACATATCCTAGAGACTATAAACAGGTTTGGATTAGGTTTATGTATTTTATACACGGAACCCTATTTTTTTCAATTAAAGTGATTTATTTTAATACTAATTTCTATAGCTACTTACCAGTGTTAGTTAATTTAAAATTGGTTCAACCGTTTCTAAGTTTCCTCTCAACAAACATAAATACAAGTTTTTGGAGTTATTGGGGCCCAATGTGGGTTTGTAGGAGCCAAAGCCTAGTTGATTAGCTGGATGTACGAGCAGGATAGATTGTCTTTGCTCTCGTCTCTTGTTGTGTAGAACGCCTTACACTCTAGATATTATAATAGTTCTTAGAATGAGTATAAATCTAAAAACTAATTTAAAATCTAGACTTTATTTAATATATTTTTTTAAAAGTTCATCGTTTACATGCTCCATCAAGAGCCTGTCATGAGAGTAGATTGAAACGGTCTACTTGGCACTTTGTGTACCGTGTCCGGTTGCCAAGCAACCGCGCCCGTAACCACCACCAACCCCGGTGATTCATTAGGCACGTCAATTACACTGGTGACAAAGGACCGACACAACAGAATTATGACAAATCAGTACCATGGTGATCTACATATACCTTTTTTTGGACCAGCGGGTTCGTTTAATCAATAACTCTTCATATTACAGCGTAAAGATAAGATTATATATTCATTTTACTCTCTATTACCTGATTGCATCAACGTAAAGAGATGCTCTGGCTTAAATACTCTGTAACGCTTGTAACTTTTGAACCGGATGAGCTGCATGGATACTGTAAAATGTAGGACAGGATATGGAGATGAGAAATCTGAAATAAAAAATTCTGTAGCTCTTCCGGTTGAGGAGATATGAAAGGTCAAAGTTGGCACTCTGGAAGAGGGGGGTTAAAAAGAAAAATTTCTCTGAGAATTGAACTCATTAACTTTGTGTCCAGAGCAAGTAAATTGCCATTCCGGTATTTTTTGACCTTGTAAGGTAATAAAGACCCGGATAATAAGATGCATAGGCAGTATTTCCGGTTTCATTAATTACATTTATAATTTTACATATTAACCATAATTTCATTAAACAGTTCTATTAAAAATTATATAAAAATCAAGTTTAGGTTATTATATTTGTTTAGCGCGAAGAGATATGTTCAATACAAAAAAAACCTATAATTAGTAAATAATTTCATTACCTTTATTAATGTATATGTATTTCTCTGGTAACTACTTTCCAATACTAGAAAGTTATATTCAGTACAAACGTATAAACATTTAATAGAATGTAAACGTTAGATATATCATTAAATAATCGATTTATAATCATTTTTAAATTCGTGATATATCACGGTCACCCATCCACACAACTAAACACTATCGATATATATTTTCCTTTCGCATCTTGTTAGTGGTGAATTAAACAGATTTTATAGTTTTGAAAATGATCAGTGGTTTGTAATTTAAGAATAATAAGTGATGATGACTTAAGTGGTGAAGAGCTCAATATGTGCTGGTGGGTTAAAGTGAGCGTGCCCCTGATGCATAATCTGGGTGTGCGTGTGGTGGTGGGAGTGGTAGACGTTTTCTACAGACTATTCCACTGTCTCACCGACGTCGTTGCAGGTGAGATATATTCCAAACTGTAACCATTTGGTGATCACTTTAGCTTGGTAGGTCTAATATGTTGGTGGTAGGCCTTTTTTTTACGTAGGTACAGGTTAATGCTTGACCACGATCCCACCTGTTGTTAAGTGAGGATGTGGTCTATGATGGTAAAGTGCATTAACCTAACAAATGCCTATTCACTCTTTTTTTGAAGAATAGTTGCGGTAGATTATAAAGGCAGCTCCTGTTTCATCTGACAAATAGTGCTGCAAAAACATTACTGTGTTTGTACATTGTAGCTAATAAAATTACTGGGGTAACGAGAGTTAACACCGTACGTCACAAAGTGACGAGTGCAATGTGGTCCTGTGTAAATCTTAACCAGCGCCGCGTTGTTATATACAAGCATGTCACTTACCATTACGTAGCTTGCTCTGTCCTCATCTATTCGAATAATATTAGAAATATATATATTTAAAACTATATAACTATCTGTCAACAATCAACTATAACAGCTTTTTGTGTTTATAGAAGAGTATTATAATATTACATAATATATACCTTAATGTATACTTATGAAATATATACTCTATTTAGCAGCTAAGATGTAAGGTTAAGAAAAGTCAGTTATGAATATTTAATTAACAAATTGTCTTATATTAGTACTTTTTTCATTAATTAATACTAAATGTAATATATTTCTAATTTTGTTTATTCATCATTGTGAGCAATATAAGCTTAGACATATTGGTACAATACATAATTTTGGTAAATAATCAAAGGACGTTGTAATGCAAATAAAACGCTTTTTTACTATATGTGCTGTTGAACCACATTTTTCAAAAATAAATTACAGAAACTAAGTATGTGACTTGTTTTAAATAAAGTTAAAAAGCCTTATTTTAAAAAAAACTTACTGATTGTATTTTTATAGAAACTAACGAGGGTAACAATTCAGAAGATTCTGAAGCCGATTCAAAAGAGTGCGAAGAGAAATGGACCACAAAGAAACCTGGCGGGAATATGGCGGCGCGTCCACTTCCGGTGCCCGTCGAAAACGAACCGTTCTACATGAGCGTGGACAGATGCGAGGCGGAGAACCTGCTGCGAGGACAGCCTGATGGGACCTTCGTCCTTCGGCCTTCAAGCCAGGTAGATTCTTTTATATAATTTAGACAGTGTATTTGTTACAGTTTAATACAATTTACACGCTAGTGCACACCCGTTACTGAATCAGTTTCATGAACGCAGGGTAAGGTCAAGAAATAGGATTCCGTATGGTTATTGATACCCACGTTCCGGTTAACATAAAATTTGCTCCGGCGCCGTCAAAATCGTAAAACACGTATCACGGAACCCAAGTTCCTTTTTAGCGAATTCAAGGAATTCCTACATCATTGAAAGTGTTATCCTATTTCACGCTCGACCGATTTATTTCGGGGGCCCTTCAGTGATTTTATTTTTATTACGCGTGTCAACCCTTTGGTCCTGTTTTATTTGTTTTTTTTTTATATATCACACCCTTTCTATTATGTCAATTCCAAAAAGAATTTACTCCTTGCGAAAGTTACGCAGACGTAAAAGTTTTTCGATAATTTGTTGCCATTTATATTTTGCAGGCGGTTAATAAATTTGTTTTATATGAATGGCGTTATGAATAAAAATATATGCCTGATTACGAGTATTTTGTTTCCTGTAAATTAGAAAATAATGCTAATGCAGTGTTAATTAACTTTTTTAAATCTTGTCGGTTATTGCTTTATCATCGACAATGTTTATTAATGGATTACGTGGTCCGTTGTTGCAAAGCGCATCAACCTAATAACATTATTCTTTTTTGTGGATGTAGTAAATATTATTAGTAATTACTGATCCTTTATTCTCACGTTTTTGTCTTTCTAAAATTAGACATTATGCACGGATATATACGAGTACACAAACCCACGATTCTTTGGATCCTACCTCAAAATGAAATAATAAAAGACGGCGGCGTTTCCACTTTACTTTAATATTAAAAAAAAAAAAATAATAAAAGGTTTTTTGCTCCGCAGCCAAACCACGCCTACACTCTCAGCGTGTCTTGTGCCAACGCGGTCCACAATGTGGGGGTGAGGAGGCGACCTGACGGCCGCCTGGCGCTGGGGTACGCGCGCCGCGGGGAGAGGAGCTTCAGCAGCGTGACGTCACTCTTGCGTCACCACCGCCGGTGCCGGCTGCTGCTGGTGGCGGCCGGCGACGTCATCGGAGCTACAACACTAAACGAAACTCCTCATTACTATCAGACTCCTCGTAACGTGCCCGTATTTCACGCATAAACGAAACGTAATTGTAATTTCAGTAGAAATCTATTATTGCTATTTAACCCCGCCTAAACTAATTTGCTGTTGTATACTGTTGCTTTATCAGTGCAGGTAAAACCAGTCTTTACTCACATACGTTGGATCTAGACTAAAAACAACAGATCAAATAACTTTTACAAAAGATCCATATCTTCTACTTATTTTTTTACTTATCTATGTAAGTATATGTTTAAACATAAGTAATTTTTATGTAGTGTATAAGTAAATCCAATTCTATATTTACAATACTATGAATTTAAAATTTTTTTGTCACTCTTTAATACTTTCTCTTTTTTTATTTTCTTCACATCCTTAAAGGTTGACTGAAAGAGAATGCCTTTTGGCGTTACCTTCACCTTTATTTACTGTACCTTTCTTATTCATATTTTTATCTTTTGTTTTGTTTGCACGAAAAAAGTATAAATAGATCAATAGATAAAAATTGTCCTGCTGAGGACTGCTGTTTAAAAGAACGAAGAGTTTAATATACTTATCTTGTAATTTATCGATTGCTAAACAAATGAGTTAAAGAAGCTGACCGCGACGTTAAAGTTAACACAAAATAATATAAGTTTAATAATAATTAAGTAAACAGCTGTCCTATTGTTTTCACTGCAAGAAGCCTCAAATTCCAGGCTTCTTTAATAGTGTTCAAGCCATTTGAACACTGATTAAGTTCTGATTGGAGTTGTGAGTTCGTAGAATCATTATCAATGTATATTTAACAAGTATTATGTATACATTTCTGATTATCCATTGTGTCGTTCCTTAGGAGAGGCCTATCTCTAGCAGTGGACTGCTGCAGACTGTTGATGATGATGATGTCCACATTATCTTTTATTTTGATTATTAATTACTGCGCAATGCATGTAAGATGTATATAATTTATTTCATTACAAGCTATACTAAAAACGTTACGTACTACTTATTGTCATTCTGTTTATTGGATGATGATGAGAATACTTATTTTAATACATACAAATGTATTAGGCTTTTAAAGACTATGGTCTTATTATTCTAAGTCTGTACAAACTTTTTTATTAGATGAGTGAGTTTCAATTTTATGTCAAAACATGATCTTTCAGATTTAATATCCATACGTAAACTTTTACAATTAATCTTCAAGTTATAAAATAGTAATAAAAGGTCGTAATATAAGTATAAAGCTAAATGTTAAGCGTCTGTTATACAGTTGTTAACTTAGCTCATCCGTTATTCATATTTCATATAAAAATTCAATAACTGTTCAGCTTCTTTCTGGACCGCTGTTACTTTTTCATTTTCCTCGGAGCACTTTATCATTCCCGACTCGTGGCGGACCCGCATAACTGTCACCGGAGAAGTAACTGTCGCGAAACTTAATCTGAACTTAAGAGGTCAACACTCAATCTGATTTTGATCAGCATTCAGACCACGCGTGGTGGAAGTTTCACCTGAACGGAATAAGCGAAGATTTCCATCAACACACTCGCTTAACGCCAGATTGTTGCAGAATGTTGAGATTTGCTTCAGGCTTACTGTACTGTAGTAAATGTTACAATAAATGATAAATAAGAAATTTCTTTCATTTGTTGAAAAATTTATTGCTACCTAAATAATCTACCAATAATCTTTTCTAATATCCATTCATCCAAGTTTTAACTCCTCTCCAGATTACGCTGCATCATTTCAACAATGTGGATAGTAAGAAAACCGATTCAGTTAAATGAGTTTACTAGACAAATTGCTAATGAAATTTTCATATGAAATATATATTTTAATTATATACAGTATATTTACTTAAGTGTTTAATCTTACTTGTTTAAACTTACTGTATCAGTAAGTGATTAAACACAGAACAAAGACTGCTCTACTCACTACCACGCCCTGAACTGGTTCCTGCTTTGTAGTGGTGGCGGGGCTTAATTGTTGTGGCTTGGTCACCAACGGTGAAACTAAGAGGGACCTAACGACCGGTACAAGATAGCCATTTCAGCTGGAGAAGATCACGGTACTGCATCCGATGAGGAATTGTGAGTGGTGATCAGTATCGGTATAGCTTTTCAACGGTCTCTCTATCCTCCTCAACAGTATAGTAGTTGAAGAAGGAACCTAAGACCAGATCTGCCGCAGGGTGCCAAGACAACATGCTCTGTTGGCTTCCATAGCCTCTAGGTGATGGATTCGGAAAGATCCGTTGATCAGATAAGAATAAGAGAAACAGAGGAGAACGCGCTATATGACTACTTGATTCGTTAAGTGAACTATCGATATAGTTGGCATCAGACCGATTTATGTTCAGCGGTGAACAAAAATTGATTATCATGATGATCATGATTTTTTTATTCAACAAGACTATACCACAGGCAAGGTGTTCACCTGGTGGTAAGCGATACGCTTGTTCATAAAATGACTCAGGTTACAATGCTATATACAGCATCACGATCGTCGCTTTGAAACTTGAATCAGGTCTCGTTACCGCAGTAATTTTACTAACTTACTACTCTCTTTAGACTGGAATACAGTAATGTTTGCACAGTATTGTTTGTCGGTTGAAATAGAAGCAGCGGCAATACCTATCTCCACGGTCTGTGGTAGCGGAGAACTTCTACCAAGTGTTCAGTTATGCTCATATAAGTTATGTAGCTTAGAATTAAAGTTTCATTCGGTTGATATAAGTCGCATTTGGTATCCTTTGTATTCATACGACAAGTTAAATTCATTCGTTATGTATTTATTCAGCAATATTTGTGGATAAGTCGCATAAATCATCGTTATTTTCACGTGGGGGATAAGTGACAAGGTTTGCTCGACAATACGCGCCCGTCTCCTGTTAAATTTTCATGAGACCTCTCCCTCTCGGTTGGGGGACAATTTAACAAAAAAAAAAGAAAGGAATTGAGCAAACATTAAGTTCTCTCCTCGTGGAGACATTTGTTTGATTAACGAGTCATTTCGGTGTTTCTTTTTATTATGATTTAAACACCTCCGGATGAGAATATCAACTAAATCGCTAAGACTTGCTTCTCTGAAAACTTAGATACTGTAATACTTAATATGCTTATCATCATCATCATCAGCAGATAAACGTCTTCTTTAAATAATGGGGGATTTGAGCCATATCCTAATGACCCAAACGCTGGCCCAATGCGGGTTGATGGGGTGCCAGAGCCTCGTTTGTTGATTATCAGACTGCATCATGAGCAGGTAAAGTTGACTTGGGTCCCGTGAGGTGTTGTGTGGGGACCTTTATATACCGTATATATGTATGTATTAGTCAGATTATAATAGTTTTTTATTCATTTAATTTGTTGATATATATATATTTCATTATCATTCTGGTTTTAATTTAATGTCGTAAGCTACCTCCATGGACCCGAAATACAACAATGTCTTTGGTTCTAGAATTTAATAAATAGTCTACCTCTATAAAACCAGGACATTCTTGTGTCTTCTGACTCACACTAAGCGAGGCTAAAGTATTACATCACTGAGAACTAACCTGGATGTAATAGCCTAAATTTTGCGGCACACAAAGAAAAAAATAAGCTTAAATATTGTTTACTTACAACTTAAAACTTGTAACAACAAACTGCGTAAAATAGTTTATGATAATAATTTTAAATGTTCTACAAAATGATATGTAAAGATAGATAGGTACTACAAAAATAACAGTATATTTATTATTAAGGGATTATCTAAAATTTGGCGGCACACTTTTAGAATTTCGGCACAGTGGTTGAGAATCACTGGCCTAGATAAACCATATTGGTTTCCAAGTTGTAATTTTTTTTACTAATTTTACTTCTACTATTACATACACTGGAAGATAATGCTAAAGGCACTAAGTTCTATATACGATGTGTATATATCTGTACATAATAAATAAATAAAAATAATTGAAGAGGTCTTAAAGAAAACATATATTAAAGTTTAGTAGAGCCAGGCCGCGGGGACAATCGGGAACCCTTTTTGAGAACAAATCGGTTTAGTTTGGGGACCTATAAATTTTTTATTGTCTTTTATGTTCTACGGACAAATTGTTCTGACCTTAATATATATAATTTAACCGCTCCGAACATTGGACTAAATGGGCTAGTTATTATTTTTATTAAAAGTATTATTTTTATTAGTAGTAAGGCGCATCCGATGATAAGGGTTACGTTTGACCATAACATGAGGCTGGTTAAGGTGGTAAGCATCACATTGAGTCGCCTTGAGATATAAGATGTATCGTTACTCCAGTAATTTCATAAGCATACAGCACCCATCAAACCGGAACACAGTAATGTTTGTAAATTACTGTTAGGCGTAGAAATAGGAGCTGCGGTGGTACCTACCTAGACGGTCTGTGGTAACAGAGAACATTGGTGTGTTCCGGTTTGAAGGATGTTGTAAGCTAGTAAAATTACTGGGGTAACGAGACTTGATACCTTACGTCATAAGGCAACGAACATGATGCGGTGTATATACCATCTCAACCAGCGCCGTGTATTATAATAAGCAAACGTATTACTTACCATCAAGTGAATGCCATGCTCGTCTTGTCGCATCTTACCATAGAAAAAACTTTAAATAAAAATATATTCAGGTGTTGTTTACCAAACAATATACTTTACAGATTTATCTTTAGTAACACAGTAAGATAGCAAACCTATACTTTACTAGAAAACCTTTAAAAGCTATATTCTATTATGATTACATTTTTATCTTTATGTTAAACCTTTTTACTCTATATGACTAAAAAGCTGCTTATCTCGAAGATAGTAATATTTATATACTTCTACTAGCGGTAGAAATAAGCAAAATTGTCGTGTCTTTAACTTTATCTAGTTTATTAAAATATCAGCTTAATAGTACTGTTTCAGTTTCTGTATGATCTATAATATTACGTTATTATAAAAAAGATGTTTTTCTCTTTATATGTTTTCGTATGAGAAATTCTGCGTAATTTCCCCTCCTTTTTATCTCCAAATTTTTAAAGCCTCACTCCCAAGAGTTTATTCTGACGTTGGATAACGTTGAATATATATACTTTTAAAACGACATATACACGATAGTAACTGTTATATTTTATATCTGTAAATTCAGCGTAAAAATAATAAAAACTCTCATAGTCTATAAAATGGTTCTTTCGTACAATGCCATTTTGAGAATTGTATTTATTTTAAGAAAAGGTATGCAAATGAAACACAATACATACATACCGCGACAGAATTTAATTTAAAAATAATAATATCTCTAGACAGTGTTTAATAAATTTGATTTTTCTTAACATTCAAAATTTTTTGTAACTATGTAATATTTACTGTTTGTTTAATTATCATATGTACCTGTATATTTCTGTTTGTACCACTGCATTGTCGTTTGCGTCTGTAATTGTATAAATATCATTTAAACATTATACTGTAAACTTTTGTATCTATAAGTTCAAAATAATGTTATTTAGTTGACGCAACTTAATAAATAAATAAATAAATAAATGTATTGCAACATAGCTTTCAATATTAATTCATAATAAATAGGTTACTAATCTATATAAAAAAAAACTCTTTGTAATAGAATAAGAACTTTTTCCGCAATAAACAAACTGTTCATATTGAGAGAGCAAATACAAGGCAAATAACTACCCTTTTGAACTAACTGGTTGTAGTTTTTCCTTCGTTAATTTTTATAGGACTAACTACGTTTTGTTGTTTATTATGGAAAAGAATAAAGAGTAGTTTTTTATGTATTTTTAATACATGTACACGTATATATAGAAGAAAATAAGTGACATTCAAAAGGTATGCAACAAAAGCGAGCTTAACTTTAAAAAAAGCACTATTCCAGCATACCCTGAGGATAAACTATTATAATTATGTTTGCAGGATTATCATGTACCATTGACCGTAACTTATAAAAAAGAAAGAGTATATATACATATATAAACAAATATACATATAATAATATTAGTGAGATACTACTGTATCTCACTAATATTAGAAACTCACTAATATTATAAAAGAAATGAAAATATATGCGCGATACATTTGCCTAATTTTTCAGTTGACTTCCTTGTATAAACTCATACGGATATTTTAGCGTTATTTATATGAAAAATATTAACAATTATGTTAATTTAAGTATATATTTGGTAATTGTAGAAAAGAAAAAAAGCTTAAATTAAATAAAACTCGCTAGATTAGTTACGGATTCGACAATTCATTTTACTGCCATTACACATTCCGTTCGCGAGCGACTCCATCTAATCTCCGGATATAATTTGTGGATCCCCGCAGATAAGTAACATGATTGTTTTGTAAAACCTTTTTTAAGACTGTATCGAAATCAAAAAGTTTTTATTTAATATGACTTTATTAAACGTAAGAGAATACTGGACATTTTAAACAGCGACTTGAGAACGGGCGAAACAAATTGGCGGGATACTTTCTTTTGCCGGACAATGACAGCGTTTTATAAATTATAGACAGCTATATGCTTGAAGGCCCACCTCCCGTCTAGGTTGAGACCCAGATACCTCATCTGGGTCCCAACCGGGACCAGCGTTCCCTCCA
>DWLS01000580.1:0-28639 GCA_018246255.1 Pachliopta kotzebuea
CATCGATCACATCTTCACTTAACACCAGGTGGGATAGTGGTCAAGCATTAACCTATACATAAGTAAAAAAAAAAAGTTATGTTTTATTTCAATATTTGTTTCTAAAATTATCAAAGGACCAAAAAAAACCGGAACCTTTAAAATAGTAATTAGATTCTTTGGGCTTATTTATTCTAGGCTACAGCTACTGATTCCATAACAAATCTTGTATCATTTGATCTATATGCATATTCATTACATAATCTGCAATAAGATCTAGGAAGGAATGTTCTTGTTTTTTCCCCACAAAACTGCTTTTCAAATGACAAATGAGCTTTTAATAGCATATGCGGTAAAACATTAGTTATCATTACTGAGTTACGGTTCGAAAGGTTATTAATTAGTAAAGTCACATTGGTAACGAAATTTAACATATTATTTCCCAAGTATACTTACTATATATAGTATCACCGTATCACTTACTATTATGTGAACGTCCAACTTTTGATTAAAATGTTTGCTCGGTTGTGTAGTAAGTAAGTGTAGTCTTATGTCCGATACGAAAGTGTTCAACATAAAATGTCGTATGTGTATTAAATATAACTGATAACCATATCTGAGGTACGTACTAATGTTACCACTGCAGTACCCAGTTTTAAGATGAAAGACATTGAAATTAAATTTAAAAATAGATGAAGTTAATTTATCTGGTTAACAATAAGGATATTAGAAATAACTTTTTCCTAAAACAAAAATATAAATTAAGTTTGAATTGTATGATAGATACTTGATCAATTAAAGTAATTTTGTCGGCCTATATAATGGATTTTTTTCACATTCACGGTGTGAAAAAGCTTCTATTTTATTCAGATTTATGGCGAAATTAATTCAAACATGTTTCTAGTATGTATAGTGCCTATGCTTCCCTGGGGTGTTTTCGGTTGATGATATATAATAAAAGGGTATCATATGACTGATATGCGCACCCTGCGTAAAAATCGCAGTAAAATAGAAAAAATACGTTTTAGATATATATAAGTACAGGAAAATAATAATAAGTGTAATAGGTAAATGTATTTTTTAACAATCGGCTAAATGTGTTATGATGAGTATTGTAAAGAAATTTATTTTAAGATCACAACGTCATAGATAGCGTTGTTGTTTCTAATAGTATTTTATATCTCGTTTCATAATTTAGAATCGTATAAATTTAAATTATTTAGTTAATATTAATCTTGGCTTCAACACTCAACATTTTTATAAGTTTATCTTCATTTCAGTAATATTGTTCGTGCGTCAGATATAAAAAGTTTAGGTACAGACTGTAGTTAAAATATAATATCTATGTAGGGGCTTAAAAAGTACAACCAACTTGCCAGTTAGTAACTGCCGTTAATAGGCATCGCCGACTACACTTCGTAATCTCTAGTAACGAGAAGCTACACTCACGATGAGAGCAAAAAGATTTACAAGTTTTTAATTAGATTTCATAAAAAGCTAACACTTAATAAAAATAACCAAAAATGTTGCATTTTTATCTAGATTTATGTGCAAAATTTTTTTTGTAAAACATTTTTCCTTTTTTGTTTGTGATCAAATTGATTTCTTAACAAAGATGAAACAGACAGACATTCAATAAGTATTTGTCATCGCATTATGATATCATTGTTATATTACGTCATCAAAACTTAAAGTTGCGACAAATCGAGTAATAAATACCGATTGGTATAACATAAGTGTTACATTAAGTATTTTTAATAATGTCAATACTTATATTGAAAATGAAAAAATACCGTTTGGTGTTAGTACTAAGCTTTAAACCCGTCTTTAATATAGCACTGCATACATCCAATAACCGACTAAATGAGAAGTAAGATTAAAATATTAAGTTAATAACATTTTAAGCGCAATGCCCCAATGGTGATAAAATTCATCTAGAAGCAGGATATCTTTAACACAAGATAAACCTCTCATACTAACGCATATTTCTGCTAACAAGTACTTCTCTAAGCAATGGGCGTAATATGTCGTTAAAAAAATATCTTCCAGGTAAGTCATTATTGTGGTCACAATCTTACCACCTGGTGGACGCACTACTCGTTTCTTTAAAAAATATATGTTGTTATTTGCCGTAATTCTTTGTTGGTTCGCAATACTTCCCTGGTAAGCGGCTTCTTATGATTCTAAGCAGATTATTACAAACAACACGACGCCTATCGTCAGTGACCACATTTGACACCTAATAAGCTTACGTATTAAAAATATATATTATATTATGATCTCAGCAATATGGTGTATCATAGGAGTTTATATATCTTTATTTAATTATGAAGGGGAGCCTTTCGAAACAGAAGCACTGAGATATCATTATTATCGTTATTTTCAAATCTTGTAAAATTTAGTTCAACTGATAGCCTATAGACCAAAAAATTTAAATATAGGTATTATTTAAATACGAAAGTTAAACAGAAAACTAACTACTAATGTACTACGCTGTAGACATTTTCAAGCTGATTATTATAATATATATAAGGTCTAGTAAGTTTCTACAATTTTAAAATAAAGATAAATCAGCCTGCTTTATCGATGTTTAATCGTGTGACGACCTATAAGTGGTTTTAAATAAAAAGCCTCTTCTGGTTCTACGGGCAACTTTCTTCCTGTCTGGTACAGCACGTGTTTTCTAGGTCAAGGGGAATCAACCGACACCAGACCGGTTCTTGCATCGCTCTGTGAATATTACCGAATATGTCGTACTTATATCAGCTACTGCTTTTATACAAACATCCTATTATTCGATCAAAATTTAAATATATATGTAATTTTGTTCACAAAGTTTTAGTTGCTTACAAACTGAAATTTTGAAAACTATTCATGATTATTTTTCATAAATAAAATGGCAAAGAATGTTGATGATGATTGATTATGATATTAAAGTAACATTATATGTATATATATATATATATATATTAGAAATAAGATCCGTCGGTTTGATATATTTCAATAAACATACTTGTTTATTTTTGGCTCTCCTTGCTTTTTGTATACTTATTCTTAATGCAACTTTATTTCTGGTAATTTTTTTTTGTTATAAATATCTTCCACCAAATATATTGGTGGAAGACATTGGGAAAGGCCTATGTCCAGCATAGGATTAGGAGAGGCTGATGATGATTATAAATATCTCATCGAGGTACTTGTCAAAGTATTAATGTTATATATTCAGATAATACTTTGTGTTATTTGAAGTCAGCGTTTCGAAAGGCTCTGCTTTGCTGATATACTTACTAACTTAATAACTAAAATTTAGGAAGGATCTTCAAATGTGGACATAAACTTCTACTGTGGACTAAACTGAAATTAAACTTCTTTATCTATTAAATTACAAAGTTTAGAGCTTAACTACAATTTTACCTGGTTGTGGAGTTTTGATGTAGCCAATTCAAATTGAATTGAAAGTTCCTCCGTCGGATTTAAAGATTCAAAAGCCATTTACTCACTGCTTTAGCTATTTTTAAATGGTTTTTATAGGAGTAAGTTTTCATTTAGATATATAATTTAAAATGTCTTAATTAAACGGAAAACATTTACGTATTAACTTAGAACTAGTATGGTACAAACGGTAGCTTCAATAAGTTGCCGCACAAACAACTTGCCCCTCGATACGTGACGGTATGCGCCTTATCTGTTACCACGAAACTGTTTACACTTTTTGTAAATACATCTTAATTAACTGTACTGGATGGCAACACAACTACACCATATTCTTTTAAGACAAATCTAACCAAATAGAAACATTTGTGTTCATATAAATTATGATTATTAATTTAATAAGAACTTAAGTGAATCATATTTTATAGTTTCGTTATCCATCGACATCCATTCACTTATCCACTTCATATTCATCCAACCATATAATTTACTTTTTTCACTTAATGAAGCTTTTAAACTAGTAATTTTAACAATTGAAACGGATGCTCAAAATTCAGTTTTATCATCATTATCATCAGCTTACCACAGTTGAAAATAGGCATCTCCCAGAAATGACACTTAACCCAGTCGTCGTCTATACGGATCCAGTTGCTCCTTCACTTTAGTAAATATCAGTTTAACACATTTTATTGTGTATATTTTTGCGATAATTATACAGACAATAATTTTCCGTATAGTTTAATAAATTAGCCTACAAATCTAGTCTCACAAATTTGATTTCAAATAGAGGACTGCTGTTGGTATTATTATTTATGATTCAACTGTTTCGGTGAATATGTCTGATGATACATAAAATGAACGCATTCCAAGACGTTATCACACATTATCCTGAATTAGAATTATTTGTGTAGGTTAAAGCAATAATTTTAATTTAATTGTTGAGGTCACGTAAATTGGTACATGAACATATATTATTCGATACCTTAATGTACCTTAAACAAGCACGCAATTATCTTAATATATACTTAGGCAGAGTACAGTTTACTGTAGCTATACATGCAGTATTTCAAAGTTTCTATTGATAAGTGAATATTTTTGACATTATATTTAATTTATGGGAGAGGCCTGTGTTCAGCTGTGCGCATTTATCGACTGATGATCATGATAATGATGAAGTAATAAACGAGCAGGGAGTTCATGTCACACCAATATCGATGTAGTACTAGTCAGGACAGCACCACGTTGTGCTCAATCTTTTTAAACTTTATGTCTTTGTAATATGATGATCAATATCATCAGTTTGGTTTCATTGGGTCCAATATTATAGTTTTTTAAACGTGGTAATGGTTTGCACATTATTGTTTTCAAAAATTTCTGTCAAAAATCTGTTTTTGAAATAAGCGAGTAATTTTTTTTTTAATATTTCTGTAATTAAAAAGGTCATGATTAAAAATTAATGTGTAAATATTAATTATTATTACACTATTGTAAGTAACTGTGCCTTGAATAGATGATACATTACCTTGGTCTAGAATATTCTATGATACCACGCATTGTATAAACTTTTGAAACAGAGAGATTCAAAACTTGTCAAAGTTTTTGAGTAATGGAATTTCATTTCTCTTTTACGATTTTTTAACCACATATGTCGAAAACGCCTACATATTTATATATCAATTATGTGTATATAACGTAATCATTTATTCATCAAGCAAATATTTAACTAGAACTAAGTCAAATAATCTTAGAGGCAAAGATATTATAATGCTCTTACTATAGTAGTAATCATGTTAGAAGTTTAAGTTAACTAGAAAAAAATATATATTTAGCTAGGATTTTGATTACGGTTCCACCTAATGATAAACTGTAATGTAGCCTTAATGTAAAATTAGCCAAATGTCTATTTAATTTCGGTCTTTTGGCAATATACCCCGTTTGTCTACCTGTTGCATGAAAAATAAGTAAGTTAGATAGATTCACACATTGTATACGAGGTACAGAATAAGTGTAAATTAAGAGTAGATACATATTGTAAATAATAATAAGCAAGAGAAAATAATCTACATATATATTGTAGGTATTATTATACTTATTAGTAGGAAGAGATGTACATTTTGAAAAAAATTATAGAATAAAACATTGGATTAAAACATGTGTTAACAAAGATCCTGATTGGAGAACATTGGTGTCAAGAGAATGAAATGTACAATAATAAAAAATCGTCTACCTGTATCTACCTGTAACATTTAATTTTGTTAAGATTAATTAGGGAAACTGTAGCATCATTACGCATGTGTGTCGGAGAGGCTTTTCATTTGTTAGTATACAACACACGACGTAAACAACTTTCTCGTGCACCTGCATAACGGGAGAAGTGGTTTCCATAATTTCCATCAGCCGGCACTATCTAAAATGTAATGAGGGTCCATCTAAATGGATAAATTAAAAAACCTCTTAACCGTCAAATTTTTTATCTTGTTTTGCAAATATTTTTTTAATGCTTTAATAGATGAACTTTAAAAGATTTCTTTTTAAACTAATATTGATGCTGTGTCAGACAGAAACTTTGCTTTATGTTCGCACAATATATGCAAGAAGTTATTAAAAACTATGTGCTTAATTCCGTGTATTAGCGTACGTTTTACCATGTTTGCGTAGTAAGATATTAAATACGTAACCTATATAAATACATTATAGTAACAGATGTTCGATTAGTGTGAAAGAATTTATTTCATACTAATTCAGCGGGCAATGACTCACGCGCGGCGCGGTTGGCACGGCACCGATTCTCGCCTTATACGGTATGGCCTTTACGCCTTACGTATTTATAAGGCTTAAATATACAGGCTACTTTCAAAACTACACCATATGTTGCAGATTGACATTTGACTAAATTTCTCTTCATTATTTTTGTATACATTTCTTTCTTGCTTTTGTAACAACGGTTAAAAGTAGGACGGAATAAAATTTGGTCGGCCATCTGCCAAAATGTTTGTGGCAGGTGTATCTAAAGACATATAAAAAGATTGCCTCTGTTTTGCAGCCGGTTAAATATAAGGAGGATTTTGGATTATAGGATATTCCTGAACCATGTTTATTAATTATTTCATAATGCAAAACTGTCGCATTTCAGTATTGTTATATTTCGGTTGTCAACATATCGGAGCCTGTATATTCGAGGTGAGCAAGATCATCAACCACCTCATTGTCACTTAACGTCGTGTGAAATTGCGATGATTAGCCTATTAATAAATTTAAAAGAGAAGATATATAGGAAAAATATAAGTGTTAAATACAAGTAAGAATATTCACCGACGTCGATAAGAGAATCTCCAAAGATCCGTCTTTTTTTGTCATATTTCAAATTAATGAACAATAACTGTGATAATTGATAAAAGGTTAAATATGTTTCATAAATCTTTTAGATAAAGAAAGCGTATGGTTGAAGTAGTATTTATGTATTTAGTAGTACTTGAAAATGTAGAAAACCTAAGTACGGTTTTATCTCTTAGTAAACATGAGCATTGCTGTATTTGCATAAAATATGTATGTTTTAAATGATTGATTAAATGTCTAACTTAGCCACTATAAAAAAAACCTTTTAATATTCCTACTGCTGGGACCCGGAGCTTACTCATAAAGAATTTAGGCGATTTATACATCGCGCTTGCCAAATGCAGATTGAGCAGATTTTGACGCTTAGTGATATATAATCAGTGACAACATGAAATATATTTATTTACTTAATTTTATTATTATCTCTGATATTAAATACATCTAGCTACAGAGGCGTTTAAATTTTTACAAATAAACTGCATTGCATTGACCCCGTCCGCCAACCGGCCCCAGAGGTTGACCCCCATTCCAGTCGCCTTATTCGTCGTTCCAAGTTATTGGCGGTGATTGCTTCTGAAATCTTTATTATTAAACTAAGAATTTTCTTATTTCTTATCTTTTATTCGTATAAAAATTTATTAATTGTTTATAATTTAATATCAGGTCGATACCCTCAAAAGTTTTGCTATATACAACAAATAAGAAGCAGTAAATCGATAGTGGGTAGTAGTCAGTCTAGTTGTCTACTACACAGTAAAGTTAAACGATGGGATTCAAATATTTAATACATTATTTTAAAGAGACGATTCTAATATAGAATTCCATTAATTTCTGGTAATATGAAATCAACATAGCACTTAAAAAGTAATCGGAAATATTTAAAAATAATGTAATTAATATGACATCGACAAAAATGATTAAATGTAAGATTTACTTTTTCTGTTTCTTGTTCATACATTTGATGTATAAGTTCTAAATAAATAAATATTATCATGGGTTTATGTTTAAAAATTCTGTTTTCTTAAGAGATAACTTCATAATACATGAAACTTTAAATTTGTAGCGGATAAGACGATATTGACTCATACCTATTTGTGACCACAGACCGTTTTTGTTGCTAAGTGTACGGTCATTTAAATATGGCGCCGACAATGAATGGTCGCTTTATTTTGGCGTCACTCCACTCGTTCGTCGTCAGGAATTTTTAAACGTCTAATACTTAATACTAAAACTCTTTCATATCCTAAATAAAGGCAGATAAATCTTTTTAAAATGGGTTATTGTAATAAGCAAATTTTAAATGGTCATTTGATTTATGTGAAAAGCTCTTAGTTATACACGCTTTACCAGCAATGATAACATTCTAACTTAGCACTATGTCAAATTGTGAAAGTGTGAATACATAGCATTAAAAACATGTGTTTATCATTTAATTAGAAAAATTAGTTTTGCAACTAAATCAGCTACATTTTGATAGATTGTTCAATTAAATAAAAAATCATTAAAAATAATTATCACTACTTGATCACAAACATTTAATTTATTTGTTCACTTTCCTCTTTTTTATTCTACTGAACATAAATATTTAGCTCGACGTATTATAAGCAGGTGTTTCAAAACAGTTCAAACAGGACATAGCAAACTAGAAACTACTTCCTCTGTCAATGACAACCGATAATACAGCGGAATAATAATATAGTGACCCAAAAATTTTGACGGTTTAGTTGTTCAAAGCTAAAAAGAGAATATGAAAGATATGTAATTTATAACCATGAATTATTAGAGATGTTTGAAGAGGAAAAAAGTATCGTAGTGAAGAGAACATAAGAGGAGAGCTATTAGGATGTTTCACAGGAATCAATTTCAAAAGCATAGTGGAAAAAAGGACAAAACTAAATTGGCCAAATAAAAGAGATATTAGACGTCATGTCGTATCAAATAGTCATAAGGACGACAGTGTAGAAGGAGATGGAAAGTCCCGCGGAAAGAACGAAGCACTTGTAGCTATTTAACATTTAAATTTATTCTGCATATCATGTATATATACATATGTACTTGTTAATGAAATTGTTTAAAGGGTTGAAGGAAATCCGGTATTTAAACTTACTTTTTTAATTTGTGCTGGGTTCGTCGCGGACAAATAGAGTCAGTTGCTTGAATCCTTAACTCGTGACGTCAGCTTGTGAGCAAACGCAGTTTAGGCTGACTGTCAGTCACATATTTACATAATAGCGTGGCCTAATTTCCGCTAATATGTTGAGACGACGATATTCTGGCAAATTGATAAAGTTATTTATGGATGATTTCAGTTTATATTGAATTCAACTTAATAAACAATGAATATTCAATAACCACGAAGAATTATATTAATTGGTTATATTTCAATTTATACAGTCTTTGAACATTAAAAAGTAAGAAGTAATAATATTATAAATCACAATAATGGTTTGTTCAATCTCCCCAGACAAGACATAAAAAATCGACAAATTTATTCCGAAATTAGTATAATCTTTAAAACGAAAATGGCATTGATATTTTTTAACTGTAGCTGTAAATGTATGTAGTTATCTTACATAAATAAATGAACTGAGGGAAAACATAGTAAAGGTGGTTACGATAGAAGAAGCCGATGTAGGTAATTTATGTTAAACTACGTGTAGTCTAAAATTAACATACGGGTGAACTTGCTCTATATTGTTATAATTGATATATAATACATTTAGTCAAACAATATTTTGGTTATTAATATGACATCTTTCCTGTTTATTTAATAAAGAGTATATAAAGATTTTTTTATGTTCAAAGTATAGTTATGATTATTAATGTGTAAAAACGAAATTTGTTACAGTTAATAGTCTTAGTAAAACACAATAGAGCTTGGTTTATTCTTAAACGTCAGTGGTAAAATATTATGTAACAGGTTTATATATTTTCTAGAAAATGTGATAGTAAATCAAATATTTACTTCCTTAAAAAATAAGGAATGGAATTTATGAAAGCGTTTCCACATATGGTCAGGACTAAATATTGATTATAATTATTTCGTATAATAATTTGAAACACGCGCGTGAATCTACCGTTATTGACAGGAAGTGTTATTGCTGCTTACTTACCCACATAACAACGCGTATTTTTCGTCACGTGAATCAGATTAAAGGGATATACCTTAAATATACCAATGTGTTTTTACATACTATGTAATCCGCCACAGTTAACTCTAACTTTGAACATGTTATAAATATGTTAAACCAACCAAAACTTATCTACCTGCAACAGACTATTAACATAATACAAATTGATAAAAAATAATTTATGAGTAAAATTCGATTTATGGGCAAAATTATTCTGTTAATATGTGGATTTTAGTATACTAGAGTATTATATGTCAAAGTTATGTATGAGTATAGTATTATAGTTTGATTTGTGAAATACATGTCACTTTCACTACAATTACTTATCGGAATATACACAAAAACATCAACAGCAGAACAGATTGATTACGAATCTTCTATCATAAATATTATCTTCTATTCTATTGTTTTGTATTTATTTTATTAATGTTAACATATATTCTGCTAATAGAACTAGCCGATGTTTCTGTGGCTATATAAGCGCGCTGCGAAACTGCCTATTCGCCCTTGCCTTATCTGTATGACCTTGTGCGGGCGCGGCGACAAATGCACTAATGATTATTATTATTGTAAATTTTAATGGTACACAATTTTAATTCAGTTATAATGTTCTAGTTAATTCTTAATTTTGAATATTCCTTATTGTAGTTAAGCCTGGGAGTATTCTTCTAGGATATTATATTAACAGGCGTGACTACGTTATGTAATCATGAGATTGTTAAAATTGATTAAATATTGCCGCAAATACTTTTTAAAACTATCTGTTGGTTAAAATTTGTTAAATTATATTTTTTATCTTTTATTTACAAATTACATATTAAATTTAAACATGTTTTTTTTAGTCTTGAGAGGGTATAAATAAGAATGTTATAAAGGCGCAAATACAGACTTAGCTAGTCCGTCGAAGCGACCAGATCTCTCAATAAATCGTTACGTTGTTGGTGAAATATAAGAAAATTTTGCGAAGCTGCACTTCACTGAAAAATGAGCGTTACTCAGAATGATGTTAGTGATGCCAGTATCACCGACATGTGCTTGTTAAAAGTATTTCCAGAGTCGGTTCTCCTTACATATTTTAATATATTCGAATATTTTAAAGTATTATATAATAGAACGATAACTTAGTGTACCTAAATTTTTTCCAAACAACTTATTAATGTTACCCCTTAATTGACATTTTTTCAGCATTTTTCTTACAATTATGTGATAGATATATATGTCTATCATTTATAATTTTTTCTCAACTCAGCCATTCGTACATTTCTTATATTAAGAGGTTGCTGTTTACTATTATCATAAAATTTTTTACAAAACTGCTTTAATACGGTCACATAAGTTTGACCTTCGCAGTCAATGGTACCCTAGCCAGTGTCTCATTGACATTGTCTTCTTGAAATGTAGTTCCCCTTCTTACTTGTAGTCCCGTGTGGTATATACGTTTTCGTATCTGAGTTGCTTGTCAACCCTTCGTAATTTTTTTTAAAGTATTAACTACTCGAAGTTAATCTCGTCTGTATACTTCCTTGTAATTGGAGTTTTTTTTGCTTTATTGTACATAGAAAATAGGAAATTAAGTAGCAGAAAGATTATTACTTTTTAAATTAAAAAAAGTAAAATTTACCATTATAACAGATGTTATATGTCTGATAAACTTTTAAATATCGGCTTCCTACCAAATAGCAATATTTGAATAGTTAAAACTAAACTTGCTTGCGAAACTAATAATTTTGTAATTATGATATTGAACTGTTTTATAAAATAAGTCTAGTAAAGGAACACGATTTCCTTTCTTTACAGATTAACAGTAAATACAGCGAGGAGTTGGCGGAGGAATCTCTCCTGTGGATTCAGCAGATCACCGGCGAACCAGAAGACACTTCGGGTGATATGGACAACTTCTTCGAAGTGCTTAAAGACGGGACACTTTTGTGCAAGTGAGAATTTTGATAGATTTGAAAATATTTCTTTTTCAATAAAATTTATTGTTATGAATATCAATGTTATATATGTATAGAAATTTTTAACAATATTGAAGCGAGTTGTTTATTCAAAAGTTTTTTAAAGCAGAGGATAGCTAGGTACAAAAACCTTTAGGATTTTAAAACTGAACGTATTATTCTCCTGATTTTCTACGCATTTGCCTGTCCATTAAGCACCCCTATATTTTTATAGTACAAAAGGGTGTGGTAATGGGAGCGCTTTGAAACGGGCACGATATATTATGGAACGAATACTATATGGACAATCAATGTTTTCTGCTTATAGTCTTTTTATGTAATTTAATTTTAAAAAATTCCGTCCATATAAATTTCCGTGAACATATTTTTTTCCTCAAATTCAAAATAATTATGAAAACGGTAGAAAATACATTAAATTTGATAATAAGTTTTATTTTGTTTTACAGAAAAAGTATTTGTAAATTAATGTACTGTTTTCATTTTCCAGACTGGTGAATAACATCAAACCGGGTATGGTGAAGAAGGTGAATGAATCCAAGATGGCGTTCAAATGCATGGAGAACATCAACGCATTCCTGGAGGCGGCGCGTCAGCTGGGCGTGCCCGCGCAAGAGACATTCCAGACTGTTGACTTGTGGGAGCGACAGAACTTGAACTCTGTTGTGATATGTCTGCAGTCCCTCGGCAGAAAGGTGAGATACACAGTGGGATTGGATTTAACATTCAAAAAAACTCTTAATGGATTCCAAAATCTAAAATAATTCGCTCAGTAATTCCAGATATTTTTAGAATTTACAGACGTAAAAAAGATGGAACCTTATTCCCATTGCACGGATTGTCGCACTGTTTCCAAAACAAACTGCTATTCACTAATATTATGCATGTAGTTTACAAGTCATTGAGTCTTTCAATATAAATTTATGTATAGAAAATGATTACGGAGAAATGTCTCGTTTAGTTGAATAAATAGCATTGAACAATAATAAGATTACAGAATTATTTTTGCATTGGCCTGTTTACATAAAAGGTTGCTGTTAATCTAGCGTATTTCAGTTAACCTTTAATATGAACGAAATATTTAAAAAAATATTTATGACTGTTCTTACTGATATACATATATAAATAAATATGTGTAAATTCTAATTTCATGACTATCATTTTGTAATTATCATCAGCCGATATACAGTCTCTGCTAGTATTCTGCCCCCAATAGTGCGGATTCTGAAATACTGACGTATAAATAAATTAGAAACTTGTTTTTACTAATTCTTAATATTAGTTATGCTGATTGTTGTTCTATACCTGAGTTTGTACAATATGAACGTATACTTGGCACCAATTTAGTCATAAATTTGTTTTTATATTCAAGCAACTTCTATAAAAGGGGCCGTCTATTTCTCATATGATAACATATATTTTTTTTTAAATGCTTCCCCATTTCCATTTGTTTCCAGGCCCATAACTTCGGCAAACCATCAATAGGCCCAAAAGAAGCCGAGAAGAATGTTCGCAACTTCACTGAGGAGCAACTTAGGGCGGGGCAGGGCGTTATCTCCCTACAGTACGGCTCCAACAAAGGTGCGAACCAAAGCGGGATCAACTTCGGCAACACGAGACACATGTAATGGTGCCTTCGAAATTCGTAACTACTTAACTGACAAAGAATTAAGCAATTATTTGCTGTTTCGTCAAATTAGCATTTTATCATACATAACTCCCGTACTTATTTATATAGGTGATAAAGTCAATAAAAGTTAGGGTATATCCAAGAACCAATCATCATTTCAGTCTGGGAAACCAATATTGTTAAGTATTTCAAGTCTCTGTATCTATATTATCGTTCTAAAATTATTAATATTTGTCGCCATTCCAGAAAACGTTCCATTTTTTTTTTTTATTCAATTTTTGTGTATTTCTTTTATCTCTATCTGTCTTCATACCAGAATTTAAAATTTTTCCAAGTTAAATTTATAATTTTCCGAAAATTGTAAATATTTGAATCCGTTTTGGAATTTTACTGCATCCTGTCTTGAAAACTTATTTTTTATAAATTTTTTAAATATTAAGGAGCGAGAATCTTTTTGTGTTTACTGATAGTTTTTAAGTTCGACAGCATTTTTTAGTAATAGCACCTAATAGTTTTGTTAGCATTCATAATTTTTTTTTGTAACAAATTGTGCCAATTCTGATCACACACAAATATGATTTAGTTTATGTTAGTACAGTACAATTATTATTAGTATGTAATTATATATCATTGATTCTTACAATTCTATAGTGCCTTCAAACTCCGTAGGAGCTTTGAAATTGATTCTTCTAAGTAATTAACAAATTATATTTGTGTTTAAACAATGTCATGGTAACCTTGACATTCCTATTTATTGATATTGAAAATTTAATATTTCATTCCATATTATATGTTAGTACATACTGTGATTAACGATTTTATATATGTGAAAATAAACATCTTTATTCTTATATTTGTGTATTCCACGACGCGTAACTTTAAAAGAGTTGTAAGTTTCATAAAGTACACGCTGTAACTTTATGGAAGTACGTAGAATAAAAAATAATGAAAATAATGTTGTATTATTTAGCGTTTTAACTCCTTGAATATGTAGTCTATAAATGTTTTTTAATTCATGAAAAATTCAGATTCCTTTTGAATATTAACTGATATATGATTATAGTAAATCATTAAATTATTTTATTTATAAAACGCGTTTCTACTGGCTGGGCCATTGCCGTAAATTTCCGTAACTTACGAAATATATCCATTAATCGTTGTTTTTGTACTACACAATTTCCGGTCAGTTCTCGTAGGAACTCATTCCCATCTCCCGTAGGAAATCATAAATAATTGTTTGTCTTTAAATTGAAAGTAATAACGACGAACTTTTAATTATAAATAATCCATATAATTGTACTGATAACGCAACGGTTAACATAATGTCAAAGCATTTTAATTAGCAAAATGTTATTGTAAAATATGATGCGAAATTCATATAGATTTGTTATTGTAATTATACGAGAATAAATACAAAGATTGAAGCCAATTAATTTTTATAGTATGAAATGCGTAGTGACCTGGTAGTACTGCGACAGTGGACGCATGATATTGATACTAGGTACCCCCTGCGACACACTTATCGACCAGACCCATGATAACCCCGTATTCAAAGGAATAATACACGTTAAATTACTACCGGCTAGCAATAAATTGTTTTTGGCTATTGTCACAAAGAGGCCTATTTGCGCATGTCATATAGCTTAGATAATCATTCAAAAGAGACAGACATACCTTGTCACTATTTTCGAACAATAATAAATTTAAATTTTTAGAGTGTTTACTATATTTTTTCTTCTAGTTCTTAATAGTAAGATTTACATTTGTCTATCAATCAACATTTCAAATATCTTATGAATTATAGATCATTTACTTTTCCTATTCATTGTACGAAACGAGCGATATGTACTCGTAATGGTACGTGAGTAAGTTTGCCCCTAATAATTAGGCGCAACTACAATGATGTACACTGCATCAAATTTTTCTTATCGTTGGAGATTAAAGTCTCAATAGCTACAAATCTCTTTAAAACACATGTGGAATATAGTAAAATTTGTACGGTATGATTTAGTGACTTAATCACATAATTTAAACACCACACTTCAATATTCTTTATTATTAAATTTACTATGTAGTTTTCTGCGCATAACTTATTTTCTGTTCAAGTTCCTTTTTAATGAACAATGAACGCGACTAATTTTCATTGACATTGATAACAAATGTCATCGTCCGTCAGGTGAAAACTGTCAAATCAGTAGGTATATTTTTATATTATGACGTTATATTTTATTATGCATTATATGCTTGAAACTGTAATATAATGATTTATTGTTCTGGAAATAAACAAAAACAAGTAATACTAACTAGCGGCCTGACAAAAGATTTACTACGAAAGTTGCGGGAGCCCCCTAATGTTCTCGAAGTCAACAGTCAGATCAGATATGAAGAAGCACGACTAGAACATCAAAACTATTACCTTGATACGTTTTCTGTCAATTTAAAAGTAATAATGTAGAATAAAAAGAATTTAATTAGTTTAAAAAGCAATGTTGCAGTCATCGGGAGTCTTTTCAAATGGATGGGCTATAGATACTGCTGCGCCAGTGGACTTAAACAAGTCGAGCGATAACGTAAGTGTAGCAGCCCCCTGCGGTCTTGTTTTCGATAACAACCTCCTTTCTGGCCTTATCATAATAGGTCGTCTTCTTAGTCTGTCCTCGGTTATCAGAACAAAGCTCCTGCAACTGTCTACTATATGTCATCAATGTTTATTAAAATATAAATAAGATGATCAGTAAGTATCAATACTTGTGAGTTTATATTTCATAAAGCACTTGTACAGTCACTTTCATCATGATGGAAGCTTACTGGCAGGTATGTTTCCTAAAAATGTTTATACAGTGTATAATCTGTAAAAAAATTTCATATTAGTTGCAGTCTTATACAAGTAAAACAAAAAAATAAACATAATAAAATTTTTTTTTAAAAAAAATCACTGATGTGATGTTTATTTTCCTTAGTAAAATCTCTTTAATTAACAAGACTAAAAATATTTTTTTTCTATTCAAAATACTCACAGCTGCATTTTACTTTGGCTTATTTATTCTGATTTCACTCTGGATTAACAAGAAGAGAATACTACTCAGGCAGTAAAATACATGTAGCGTAATGTTTGGATCTTAGAGTAGACTAATATGAAGTATATATCATTTATGTATATATGTATACATAAAAAAATTATCTTTTTCTACTAACTCGTATTTAAAAACCTTATTGAAATTTTACAAGAAGGACAATGACATGAAAGTATTTTGTCTAGAATAGGCAATTTGTCTAGGCAAATCAACAATGAAAAAGCTGTAGCTATCTAGGTTTGTCTGAAAAAAACACCAGAACTTTTGCAACTTAATGTATTTAACATAACATAACATATTTATTATTATATTTACATCATAATAGTTCTAAAATCACTAATGATTTCCTTGACATGATAACATATTTATTGATAAGTTTAAACCACATTATTTAAGGTATTCCAAACTATACTATGATCAATAAATATAACAGCATCATAAAATCTATATCTTGTTAGCTGTTTGACTTTAAAAATCCATAGTTTGTTAATATTTGCCAATACAAAAGAATAGTTAAAACAAAGAGCTAACAATTTTTATGCTCATTTTTGTGATATTTATATAATTATATTTCTAGGGTATTAATGTTTTAGTTTTGGAATAACAAGAAGTGTTGGTGAAGTATAATTCTACATTAGAAATAGTTATTGCTAATGTAGAAATATAAAAAAAACTGCTTAAAACAATTTATCTTAAATTTAGTTAATTAATTGCATATAATATTCATTGTTTGTCAATTCTTCACTTTTAACCTTATCTTTGTTTAATTAACCTTTAAATTTTGCAGAGTAATTGGGAATAACTTATGTAACCTAATTAGTGATTAATTTAAATTGTGCTTGTATTTAAACCATAAACAGGAAATCTAAAAAATTATTTTGATTTCTGGTCACTTTATTGAATTCAACAATATATATGAATGTGTATGAACGTGAGGCATCTTCGAAATTAAAATAAAAAACAAAATTTAAAATCTAAAATTTTTTTTACTTGGAAAATATGATTGACAAGAGATTTAAGAAATTTTTGAGTTCCAGTAATTTTTTCCATCAAGTCTATATATCAAATTTTAGTCTCACTGTGTTATATATGAGTCCATGAAATTTTAAGTCTTATTGAGACTAAAATATCATAGTGTTGTTGGAATGAAGTCAAAGTGTTATAATAAATAATGTTATAAATCTCTTTTTTAACTTTTTTGTTAAATATAATACAGATGAACATGTCGCTTAAAGACACGGTTGTTTTCTTTTTTTTTTTACGTAACTTCATGAAATCTATGGTCTGTCTATCGGTAACCTTAGCTCGTGGACACCTTTAATATTATCATGAGCTTGCTTAGCAATCATGCACGCTTTATATATATTAATTTAAGAAATTATAGTAACCCTCTTATAACACGACTTAGATGAATTACGCGTTTTATGAAAAGGCGTTATAGGAATGTACTTGTATTAGCCTTGTAGATTTAGGCTATCAAATTAGGACTAAGGTAAGCCCTGCCTATCGTAGAAGGCAACTAAAAAGGTTTTTATGAATTCGCGGGCATTGAGGGTGTTCAAAACTCTCAAACCCCTGGCTACCCCCCAGAAGCAAGGTAACTTCTGAAGATTTCCCTCCAGAGAAAAATACATATTCTCGTATAACGCGCTCGTAAGTCTTCATGTAGCGCTTTATATACAGATGATTCACGTTTAACTTTATTCGTTAAAGGGAGTTAAAATCAATGATTAAGAAAAAATTATGTTATGAACGAAATATGTGTTATCAATGTTCTGGCAAATCAGAAACTGATATGCAAATTAAACAAAATAATTAAATTTTATATCATTAAAATTATATAATGTACAAAAGTACGTGAAATTAATCACGAACTGTGCCAATTATTAAAAATTACACAGTCCAGATATATGCATAAAATCACCGCATTATGTGGGGGAAAACATCTATTATACGAGGGACATGAAATCGCATAACATAAAATTGCATTATAAAACTACTGCTTTATAGGGAGGATTACTGTATCTTGTTTCCTCTCAATAGTTTCACCTGTACCGATAATATGTGACCTGTAAGAAAGAACTTACCAACAATAATTGTACGATATAAACAACGTAAAACCGTACTCGCTTACAAATGTTTATTAAAATCTCGCATTTACGTATTTGCTTGCGTAGACTAATATAAATCATCGAATATATTTGCATCAGGCGAAGATAATACATGAATTAGACGTTTATTAACTTATAATATTATCGATAAGAATTCATCAAACATATGGTACATAACATATTTACCAACAGGAGCACTGTTCACGACAAATATGTACATTATTCTATTTTACTTATCTTAACAAATGTGATATTATTGTCAATGGCATTTTGAACCTGACTCTCATAAATAGACACAGTATAGTTATTTCAACAGTGTATTGTTAAAAGTTTAAAAATATCTAGTTATGACTGTAACACGTAACATTGTTTCTTAAGTAATGCATATGTAGCACTCGTGAGAATCTGTACCTATCTAGCATTTGTAGCGGCGAGATGCAATCAGTAACACCTTCAGCATTATCAAAGTATAAAGAAAACAGTTCCATTGTATTAGGTGGTGTAAGTACAGTTAATTGAATAGTTCGTTCATGTGTGTTCTCTTTAATTATTATTTTTGTTATGTTTGTTGCTGATTACTTACGCTCTGCATAATAAAGTCGGCGTATTCGTTACCCCCTAGTTAGCAAGCACGCTCTGATAGCGTTTATCAGCAGGGGTTGACGAGCTCGACCTCAGCCCCTGCTCACCCGTGGCCGTCTGCTGATAACGTCTCCTATAAATTACCTAATGATATCTCCTTGTTTCAAAAACAGTAGCCAGTACGTCTTCAGTCGTCTTTGTGTAAACTTCTCGTTGTTTAAATCAATCTTCGACGTTAACATTTTGCTTGAAATCTCTATTTTGTTTTCACTTTCTGATTCCTCATGGCTAAGTTTGTTAATTATTGTGATTTTCTCTCCCCCTATTAAGTTGTTCGTGTTTGTGTAAACTAAAGACTTAAGTACGAGCCCTCGGTGTAATAGTGGCTGAAGTTTTTTTAAAATTCTCCTTGGTAACTGCATACATGCATCTCTATTTGAACGAGCTTTTTCAAAAAATGACAATTACTCTAAAATTCCGCATCAACCCTATCTATTATTCGGACTATTCGGATACGATCTAAACTCGCTTTTTAAGCTAACTCAAACAAAATCTCACCTTTGGCATTGGTTGTACCATTTCGAGTATTACAAATTTGGTATCTATCCAAAAGATATTACTTGACTCTTATTTCCGGCAATCTTATAAGGAAATAACAAATGGACATCGTGGCAAATGTAAGTTTCATAAATATTTAATTTTTTTATAATGTCCACACTAATCGTATTTTTAGTAAGTTCTATATAAAAGGGTACCAAAGAAATCTGTGATGAATAAGTATTAATTTGTTTCAGTACCACCCTGTCTTCAAGGCGTTCCTTGCGGGCTCATTCTCGGGAACCTTCAGCACCATTCTTTTTCAACCATTGGACTTGGTTAAGACGAGATTGCAGAATCCGAATCAGCATGTGGTTGCGGCGGCTGTCAAGTAAGTGATCCGTTTAAAATTATCTCCGGTTTGAAACGAACTCATGTTACATTGTCGCTCTATCTATCCATTGCTATGTGAGACTTATTATCGTTAAATTTTGTTCTTATATCGTTAATTAACTATATTTTATAATGAATAGATAATAAAATAATGTTTTCCGTTATAAAAGTATTATTTTTTATTATACAAAGATGTTATCTCTATAACATTAAACTCGCAAAAAATATATCTGCTATTAGAAAACAACTCTTATGATACAGTTCATTGTGATGAAAAAATACGCTCTTTTTCTGTTCCAAATCTTTACCAGCAAGATAAGCTATTAATTTCGTTTACTACAGCTCTTTTCAATTCGAAACCCAGTAAATTTCGTTTCATATTATTTGTCATATATAGCCTTCCCTAATTATACCTATTAGTAACCATGATGACATCATTGCAGCAGCCGAATCCAGCCTGGGATGATAACGATCTTCACTAACATAGTCCGACAAGAGCACATTGCCGGACTATGGCGTGGGATGGTGCCATCGATTGCTCGCTGCGTACCAGGGGTAGGACTATACTTCTCATCGCTGCACTGGCTCAAGTCTAAGCTTGGGAAGGAGAATCTCGGGCCGATGGAGGCGGTGTCCCTCGGTGTGCTGGCCAGGACTATGAGCGGCGTCGCCTTGATCCCGATCACTGTTATAAAGACTAGGTAAGTTTTTATTATAATAAAGTAAAGATTGATGAAGATAATTTATGAAGATGAGCTGGTAATCGAAAAAGGTTTTTTATTGCTTCAAAAAGCCATTAGATGCCAATCAGGGATAAATAAGTAATTTTCTAAATAATGGTAGAAACTATGCACTATACTGCTATTTATCTATGCATGTTTTTATTTCTAAAACAATATTACTTAGATCGAAGTTAAAATGAAAATTTTAATAATAAATGTCGCTAATGATTATTTTTCTAACCTGTTGTGTTGTAGGTTTACATATGATCGATAGGAATTTCGTTAGTATATTAATATTTTGTTAGAATACTATCTTATTTTTGTTTTTAGATATTTCTGTTAATTTAGGAGGTGTTTAGTTTTGAATTCATGTTCTAGAGATTTTTTTTCTACAGGTACGAATCAGGTGTATACAAGTATGATAGTTTGAGCGGTGCCCTGAAGGACATTTATAAGGCGGAGGGCGTCAGGGGTCTGGTTTGCGGATTGGGGCCGACTTTAGCTAGAGACGCTCCTTTCTCCGGTCTATATTTAATGTTCTACACGCAAACAAAACAAGCTATACCTAAAGGTGAGTGTCGGTAGTTTTTTATAATCAAATGTTAAATAAAGTGTTAATTTATGTATATATTGAAAGTCAATATAGATATGACTTTAGGCAACGTAAACATAAAATTTAATAAAAATATATCGACTGCCCACCTTTATTAATACCGCAGTTAACATGTAAAACAGTTAAATATAAATTGCGTGTATATTATAAAGGTAATGTACTATGAAGTTTTTAATTATCAAACGTGTTTTTTATGTTGTATTAACACTTGCTTTTACTTCGATCGAGTGGCTCGTTAATAAGATTTCGTATCTTGCAGCAATTTTTTAAAAAAAATCGTTTTTTTGCACCACTTGCGGACTAGTAACTCCATTACGCAAACGCGTTAAGATCGTTTATGTACTTTTAATAAGTAATTCATATCTAAGTTTATAATTTTTAATTAACGGACCGAAATACCTATAACTATATTAAGATACATACGTTTATTTTGTAGGACTGGCTTTTTAGACAGGGCTGGTGTTTTTAGATTGTAAATTATTAAAATACTTGTCAATTTGGCCGTATAGGGTTAAGAAAAAAGATAATTTAATAGTTCACTAGCGGTAGAATTTTCCAGCACGAGGATTTCGGGTCCACGAGCCCTACCTTCTATGACGCTGTAACATTTATCAATAAGATTATACCTGAAAAGAAATTTGTGATAGATTTCTGTTGATTACAACCATCTAGGTAGATCACTGAAGCCCTGGAAAACAGTAACGGAAAGGTTTGCAACGGGTTGTAGTTGTTAAAATTACTCAAGTAACGATGTTTATTACTTTATTTCACAGCGACGAGCACAATGCGCTCTACAAAGTGTCTGGACCGATTTCATAATTTGGATTATTTTTTTATTATAGTAAACTGATAATTATAATTAATACGTATCGATTATTTCCTGATTATAACAATTGTGTCTTTCGTACTGTGGTTTCTGTAGTTATCGGCTAACACTAATCGGTAGTGTATGTAAACAATGTTTATAATTCCTTATATTCACGATCTTTGTCAAATCATTCATGTTGCTATAAATTGGTACGGATTTCAAAAATTTATAATCAACAATGGATAATGATGATGGACTATGAATTATAATGATTTCAAATGTAAGTCGTGAGAATGATGAGTGTTAGAGGCTAAGTTGGCACCTATCAACAATATAGTGCAAAAAGTTTGAATAAGAAAATAAGTCTTTTGTTAGTATACAATTCGTCACACTCTTTCATATTGAATGTTAGTATAATTAAATGAAATTATTTTAAAAGATTACCTTAAAAGAGGTCTTAATGTTCGCATTACCAGGGCTAGAGGCTCTCTCTTTCCAGGGAGTCTTGACTAAAAGGATAAACGGTCTTGACCATTTATCCCTTTTTTTCTATTCGACGAGGTAAGTTAGGCATCTAATGATAAGTGATACAACTCTTGCCCATAACAATGTGCCTTGAGACTTTAGATGTTAAGTCTAGTTTTCCATCCTAGTAATTTCACTAGCTTACAATGCCTTTCAAACACAGTAATCTAGAGCCATGTTAGCCTAGTGGTTTGAACGCCGGCCTTTCACACTGAAGGTACCGGGTTCGAATCCGGCCTGCACCAATGAATTTTTCAATTTATGTACAATTAGTATAACACCAAGTAATATCACATGCTTTAAACCATGTATCAAATCGCGTGGCTAAAAAACACAGTAATCTTTGCTCACTGCTTTTTGTCGGCTGCAATAGGAGCTGTGATGGTATATACTTAGACGGTCTCCAATAAAAGAGACCTGCCAATTGACAGATGTTATTTGTCCGCAAAAATAGGTCGTTCTGCTTTAATTAGTCCAAGGTCTGAAAAAAAAATCAAGAAATAGTATTAATAATAGTGTGAATACTTTTGTTAATTTTATGTATAAATTTAAATGTACAGACTGGCTGCAGTCATCAAGCACGGCTAGCGTCATCCATTTCTCGTGCGGTATAGTGGCCGGTATCGCCGCCTCACTAGCGACGAACCCAGCCGATGTACTCAAGACCAAAATGCAGCTCTATCCAGAGAAGTTCCCTAATGCACTTAGCGCGGCCGTGTACGTCCAACAGGTGAGATTAAGATATATATTTCTAAATTACTGATACTTTACCACCAATTAAATTCAATATGTGGCCATGGAATTGAGCCCAAGACGTCCGTGTTACTTGAGCAGCGGTTAACCGCAGCACCACCAAGACACGTCTTTTCAATAGACTTGTTAAGAACTTTTGAAATAACCACTTAAAATGAATTGGACAGATCTTATCTCTCTCTTTTCAAAGTTCGTACGCAGAATATTTATCATAGCGTAGTAATTAAGATACTATGCAATTAAGACTTAAAATGCAGAATTCAGAACAGGTTTCATTTGTGCTCTGCTTATTAAAATGTCAGGTTTTGGTTCAGTGCTGCCAAGTATAATATTTTTTTTGATCCGAAAATGTTCTGAGGAGAACTGTACATTGTACTCGATGCTTCTAAAGCTGCCTCATCAGTTTATCCGATTATTGTTAAGTTGAGCCTGGTACGAGTTGGTTAATTTCCCTTGTTTTGTATCAGAAGCGCAAGCTCTGTGTTGTATAGTGTTGTCACGGCTTCATAAGAATGTATTAGAATCACAGATAAAAAAAGTTTTATCTTGTTTTTATATGAACAGAGATCAAAATTCTTCAATACGTACTAAATATAAAATTAATTAATGTCTGTCTTAACTAAAATTTGCAGTGTTGATAATATTGCGCATGTATATATCACTCGTTCACCGCGTGCAGTTCAAGGAGTAATTACGTTTTGTACAATTTTTTTTTAACAATTAATCATTTACGATACGACTATCGGCCGCATTGTAACCCAACGGGTGGTCAGAGTTTATCGATGATAGGTACAAATTTACGGTTCGTGCACCAACTTATAGTGGTTACCACTTTTACACTGGAGGAGTATAAAGTACATATACTTTTGTAAATCTTAAGGTGTGGTATTGGGTCATTGTATCATAAATTGAAGCTGCATAAATCTACCATATACACTACGCTTCGGTGATAGTTATAAGACATGAGATGATGGACTATAGTAGTTTAATTATTTTACTTGTATTTTTATAACCAACACGCTTTAATGAACTTCTACATTGCAAAAGAATCTTTTTAATGTTGTGACGTTAAGATAGATAAACTCTGTAATGCTCACATTATGGTGCAGTGAATAAACTAAACTTATAATGTAAATGTGGGCAAAGGGCAGTCTAATCGCAGTATGCGACTTCTTCTAGGCAACCCTAAATAGCAGGATGACAAAAAAGTAAAACATAAATGTGAGCATGAATTGAGGATATTTTATCAGGCAAAGGTTAACTAACAGTACATGTTAAAAAGAAGCTTACCTTCAGTCAAATCGCTGCTACGACAATAGGTTGAAATGATTATAATTGAAAAATTAACTGTTTATCTTTTCAGACATACGGCGTAAAGGGCTACTTCAAGGGCGCTGTGCCGAGGATGTTGCGGAGAACTCTAATGGCGGCAATGGCGTGGACGGTGTTCGAAGAAATAACTCGATCTATTGGCTTAAAATGATCACCACTACAAATTCCCAAAGGGTTGTGTGCTTTTTGAAATTGAATCGAGCTTTGTGAAACTAAGATGTTGTTAATCCGAAGTCTTTGTATGTAGTTACCGAGAGTTCCTTTTGCAGATTTGATTTTTAAAGAAAAATAAATTCATAACCATTAGCGTTACGATTTCAGTTAAATTATACAATTCACAATTGCTCTATCCCTTTTCTAAAACCGTAAGACTAGAGTCATCATTCTTATGAATAGATCTTTTTGGTTTCGCTTATTAAGCGCTTTAGCATTCCTATTCACTAGGATTACAAATTGTACTGTTTTATCCCTATTAGGCTAAAATTACAGAGGAATGTATAGCAGTATAAAAATCGCTGGTGGTTTTAGAGCAAAAGGATCTCAATGTGAGTGGCACCCCACTATATAATGTAAGTGGTTATTAATTAATTTGTTTTATATTAATTATTGTTTCCCGGTATTTATACATAGATATTAGCCAATAGGTGGAGTTATTGTGACTAATATTTAATATATATGTATGTGGGCAGATATAACCTTGTTATATTTTTTTAATCGAAAATAAAAAAAAAACTAGAAATCAATATGTCGTTTTAATTGACCAAAGATGATTTATCAGTTAACATAACTTTGTACATATTTACATAAATGTATTAACAAAATTTTTCTAAAAAAACCTTTTCTCATATAAACTCTAGTCCTTCATATTTTAAGTTTTCTATGAATGTGTCTGCCATTAACGACGTTCCGTCAATTTTAAAGGCAGTGATGTAAGTAGCCGTCTTCCCCTCAAATTCGGTAGTTTTCAAAGCGACTATGGCCTCATCTCCTGAATCAGGTATGAACTTGAATGAAGAGAATCCATGCTTTGGTTGTAGTTTCGTTATCTAAAAAATGCGTATAATGTAAATCATGGCATTATGTAATAAATAAGCTCTATTAAGTTTAACAGTCTGTGGTGCAGTGCTTTTCTTGTAACAAATATGTCCTTGGTTTGTTTCTGGGGTTACATGTACACACTTTTTTACATTACAAAATGTTAAGTAATTTTACTTGTTAAGGCTCCTTCAGCATGTCTTATTTTTTAAGTATGATACATATTATTGTTTAGTTATTATAGTAATAAATATTTCCATGTAGAATGGAAATTTTAACCCAGATGAGAACTGAGTGTTCTGGGAGAGCATTCAGTGTAACCTTGGGCCTCATTGATATTTAATTTCAAATGAATTCAGGTTAAGCATTAGCCTATAGAAAACAAACACATTATTAGCTAAAATTTTACACATTTAGAAAAAACGTGAAATTTTGTTATGGTTTATAGCCCCACGCCTTTTGATAAATGCTTTAAAGCACATGATATTAGTTTGTGTTATACTAACTGCACATAAATTGAAAAATTCTTTGGTGCAGTCCAGATTCAAACTCGGTGCCTTTGAAGTGGAAGGCTAGTGTTCAAAACACTAGGCTATCACTGCCACAAATCCCTGAGTTTGAAGATGTAATGGGAAGAGCACAGAATGGCAAACCAGGACATGGCAAAACCCCCGCAACATGGACAGAAGACAAAAAATAAATTTGTTGGTTTCAAACAGTGCAAGAAATGTGTTTTGGATAAACCAACAGTAAATGTCCAAGGATTGAGATGATGAATCTATATACAACTAGATCATATATATACTAGAGAGACCCACAAAATTGCAGTACCTGTACTGCCTCTATTTTTTGAAAATTGCTGTCTGCAGTTATTAAATAATTACATCCTTTTACTTCATCCTTTGTCTCGTTGTATGGTTCATGACTACACCGTCTGGGTAGAAAATGCCATTTTTGCGCAATTGAAGACCAAACAGCGGATTCATGAATCATATAACCTGGCCAATTTATACCAATTGAACTCCTCACAGCTTTGTACTGATTAATCCAACTTAAATGCTGTACCTGAAAACAAAATAAGGTATATAATGTGTTACTTGAACTCTACAATAAATGTACATTTTATATGACATAACATTGTTTTATTAAAGTTATATGTTATTACATGCTCAAACCATGCTACTAGTGAGTAGTCATCCTCTAACCATCAATCATGTTTATCAAAATACTGCACAATATTGTGCTTATAGACTTATTTGTTGTTAGTCTTCTGTTATCTTAATATTACTTAATCTTGGGTATAACATATGTGTAATTAACCTAAAGTTAATTTAAAACAGTATGTACAACTGTAATAAATATTTACCTCTCCATTTATATTAATAGCTTTCACCCACATAGGATCATAGCTCTGGAATTCACCACTGGCAGTAGTCCACTCTTTGCCCATTGAGCCGACATAAAGGATATCATCCTTAACAGTCGCCCACTCTGATTTAAAACCTTTTTCTACTTGTCCATTTCCATCTGGCAATATAACCCATGGCACCATTTTGTTGTTGATAATCTCAAAGACCTGAAACATGTAAAATTTTAATTTGTTTCAAGGAATAAACATCACAGAAGCAATTTTCAAAATGAAATGGGATAAAATACAAAAGATATCACAAAATTCAAAAAAATATTAAAACTTGTAATACCAAAAAGTAAAACATTAGTTTATGTTTTGTTTACATAAATTAATGTATATTATTTTAATGACTGTCTGATAACTTACCATGCCTGATCGATCATCAAATGTAAGTAATCTCCCATCAAATATGATTAATTCAGAAAGTTCCATTCCCCTTCCTTTGTGAGAAAAAGTAGAGGAGAGCTGTATTACAGGATGTGTATCCCAATTTACTGTTACAGATTGCTTTACAGTATCATAATTTAGAAAACCTTTTCTAAAATAACTGATAAATGTATTCTCTTTAGATTTACTTTTTGAGTTAGTATCTAAATCAGCAACTATTCCGATCCTAAACCTTACTGTATCACCAGATTTGATTGGAGGTGAAAATGGGTATGTTGTATTGTAAGTTCTTACGATATTAGTCCATCTGTGTGTAGATTGAGTAGGACCATTTGCCCACCAGTTGTAATAAAACAAAATTAATAAAAAAAATCCGACTAGCACAACCAAAAACACGAATTGCGGCTGGATTCTTACTGCATTTCCCACTCTGTATGTGGCAGGTGTGCGAAGAGCCTTCCGCCAGTCACGAAGGGTACCCTTCATTTTACGATCTTCTAATTCGTAATAGTCATACATAACGTAAAGTACCTTAATTCATATTGCTTTAATTCACTTTTATTGCTTTTGGGAAATAACAGTTATCAACAACTTAGAGATTTATTACTTTCTAGTTTGAAGAGAATTAACGGAATGGAGAAGTTTCTATTAAATACGCTGTAAGAATAAAATTTATAAAGCATTTTGGCATTAATCTTAAAACTATTAAGATTAGAATTTTGTAAAGGAACTGATGTCAAATACATGACACATGGCACTTAATTTTTTTTTGGTGTGGCCATAGGTAAAAAATATACCTTTTTTTTTTTTTTTTTTTTTTTTTTTTTTTTTTGGGGTTTTTTTGAGGGGGAATTTTTGGGGGGCCGTTTTTGGGTTAAAAAATAGTTGTTTTT